>BLSH010128270.1:459864-473660 GCA_018402905.1 Glandirana rugosa | reverse complement strand
CAATCACTTTAAGGTAAAAAACGTTGAGCCTTTAGGATCACTTTAAATGTAGTTTCATTTGTAGGGAAAAGCAGGATATGAGTTTGCTATCTGGTATGGGTCTCTGGATCACAACACAAATGCCTTTGGAAAGTAAAAACAGGGTCACATATGAATTTTAACTAAATATATAACTATTTGCCAGGTCTTCAACTCGCATAGCTTATTGGATTGATGTGTCAGAAATGAATTTCAATCAATATTAACTATAGTACATTAATTTGAATGGCTTTATAGAGGACATGTGAAAATGTGTGAACAAACTTTTTTTTTTTTTAAATGAGGGGAACCAGAAACCTTGAGGAGGTAATGCACCCTAGAAGATAATTATAAAATATGGTAATTTGTTTAAAAACCACTTACCAACCAAGCCTGTTTCTTGAATTCTGTGCTTACCAGTTAAAAACAGTTTTTTTTTGCTATAAAATTACTTAGAACCCCCAAACATTATATATATTTTTTTCCTAACACCCTAGAGAATAAAATGGCGGTCATTGAAAAAATTTATGTCACACCGTATTTGCGCAGCGGTCTTACAAGCGTGCTTTTTTTTTAATAAATTCAGTTTTGTTAGTTAAAAAATAAGAAAACAGTAAAGTTAGGCCAATTTTTTCCATATTGTGAAAGATAATGTTACGCCGAGTAAAATCATACCCAACATGTCATGCTTCAAAATTGCGTCCACTCGCGGAACGGCGATAAACTTTGCAAATTAAAAATCTCCATTGGTGACATTTAAAAAATTCTACAGGTTAGCAGTTTTGCGTTACAGAGGAGGTCTAATGCTATAATTCTTGCTCTCGCTCTAACGATCGTGGCGATACCTCACATGTGTGGTTTGAACACCGTTTTCATATGTGGGCGGGACTTACGTATGCGTTCGCTTCTGCGCGCAAGCTCGGCGGGACGGAGCACTTTAAATGTTTTTTTTTTAATTATTTATTTTGCTTTTTACTTTTTATTTTTACACTGTTCTTTTTTTTTAAAAAAATTGATCACTTTTATTCCTATTACAAGAAATGTAAACATTCCTTGTAATAGAAAAAAGCATGACAGGTCCTCTTAAATATGAGATCCGGGGTCAAAAAGTCCTCAGATCTCATATTTACACTCAAATGCAAAAAAAAAAAAAAAAATCTGAAAAAAGTGACAGAACAAAAAAAAAAAAACGGGCCCTTTAAGACCGTTGGGCAGACGTCATTTCTGACGTCATTTCCGCCCGGCCGTGTTATGGAGCCGAGTGAGGGGCTTCAGCCGCTCACTCGGCTCACAGACACTGGGGGGAGAGAATCGGATCATCTCCGGCACTGCCGGCAGGTCCGGAAAGCGGCGGGGGGGGGGGCACCTCTCCCGCTGCTGATAAAAGTGATCTTGCGGCGAATCTGCCTCTAAGACCACTTTTATCTTGCAGGGAATTGCCTGCTGAAAAAAACGGTATCTGAATGGTGCCTGCAACTGCTGTTTGTTGCAGGACATTTGTTTCTACAGTCAATAAGCCCTCCATCATGTTATCCTATGTGTTCATGCACACATAGGCTGTTATCAACTCAACTGTTTTTAGCAGTGACGTTTCAGATCAATTGGAAAAAAAAATGCTGGCCCTTTAAAACCGCTAATAAACGCAATACAAACACGAAAAAACTGCAGTAATATAACGCTGGTAAAAGCTGAAAAAAATCACTGATAACTTACTGACGTTTCTTGGATGTTTTTTTAAAGTCCTGTGTGCATGAAGCCATAGGCCTCATACACACGGATATTTTTTGACGCCAACTTTTTTTGTGTTTTTTGCAGCTCTCCATGTTAGTCAATGGCCCCATAAAAGCACCGACATTTTATAGCTGTAGAGGGCATCAGCGTTAGTGAGCTGAAACCAGAACCCACGGCCAGTGCGTTCTGAGGCTGTAATGTTTTGGAGTTTTTGATGCAGACGCCGCAAAATGCTCAATAACGCTCACTGACGCCCACTAACTACAGGGGTTTTTTGACGTTTTGATGCCGACGTTTTTAGGCTGAAAAATAGCAGGTGATTTAAAGAAAAAAAAAAAACGCATATTGATGCCGACGCTCACTAGCGCTCACTAACGCTGATGCAAAACGCCAAAAAAAATGCAGATTTTTCCCTGACGTCGGACACAACATTTTGCTTATACATAAACATACGCTCGTGTATGAGGCCTTAAGGTTCTAAGTCACCAAGTGCCTGGCTCACCCAGATTAGTCTATTATCTCTTTTTTATCTTTTCATTTGTTCTGATATGGTATCCTTATGTGTTACATAGTAAATCTAAGGTTCACAAGTCAACATGTGTCTGATTTACTGTGCATATGGCAGCAGAATATAAGCAATATTTCTTGGGCATACCATGGTGTCACTTCTAGATTTATTAGGCAATTTGGAGAACCAGTCAGGCACTTTCACACTGCAAGTGACAGCTGAAAGTAATTTTTCAATTAATTTGAAACACACCTGCCCCACCATGCAACCTGTTAAAATAATCTGCCCATTTTTAATCTAGTTGTGACAGAGGTCATCCTCAAAACATTTTCTCTTTAAAGCCAGGAGCTATCTGATTGGAGGCAACACTATTTCTGACCACTAGAGGAGTTGTGCAAAGCTGAGACAAATCCACACATCACCCTTGTTCTACATAGACTTTGTCAGCAAAAGTCTTGTTAAAGCTGATCTCCATCCCTACCTTTAATCTTGCACAGTTGTACAGGCTACTTTCCTGTTGCCACGTACCTGGTAACAGAGCCTGACTTTTAGAAGGAGACCTCTCTTACAGCCCTGGCCCAGGGACCACTGGAGTTGCGATAGTGGCCACAAGAGCACAGTGAGGTAGGAGTGCTTGCGGAATTGTTGACGATGTGCAGCTGATGAGTTGCCAGACCAGGCTGGGTGGTGAGTGGCAAGTGGCAACAGAAGCAGCAGATGTGGATGCACAGCAGATGCAGGATGGCGTCACCAGGTACTGGATGAGCAGGCTGGAGAAGACTGGAGCAGGGTCAGACAAGCCTGGTCAATCACAAATAATCAGATATGGCACAAGCAGTAAGCAGAGATTGGTCAGAAGACAGGCAAAGGTTGGCAGCAGGATATCAGGCAGAATAGCAGGTATAGCAACGTTAAGGCAAGCCGGGGTCAGGACTGGAGATAAGTAAGCGTAGTCAAGGAAGCCGGGTCAAACACAGGTAATCAGATGCAGATACAGGATCAGACTCAGGTAAAGCTGCAGATCAAACAGCAAAGCCCTAGTGCATCTCTCATGCTTATATATGGCATTTGGCGCCAATGCTAAGGCTTTCGCGCATGCGCATAGGCGATCGCACAATTTCCTGAACATGCCTACCAGACCGGTTATCCCTGGTTGCCCCGGAAGGGGGTTGGGGGGTGGTTGTTTGCTGCCCCCCCAAAAAAACACCAGCCTCCACTGGTTAGAACCTCTGCCAGGTTTTTACTGCTTCCTCTGTCCTTACTGGGGCAGAATTACCCTCTCTGTTTGTCCTGTTGACCATTATTACCAGGACAGAAAGTGACGAATAGTCCAAAATAGTATTTGTACTCAGAATCAATTAAGCTGATTGTGAGAAAAGAACCCGTATGAACAGTGACCTGCGGTGTGCCATGGTCACGAGTTTAGTATGCCTAAAGTGGGCAAAAAGACACTGCTAGGATGCAAGCAAAGAAGTTTATTTATAATAATACAATCACTCCCCAAATGAGCAAAAACCCTGAAAATTTCAATGTGTGGCTCAGGAATGTATTTCATGTAACAGGCGGATTTCCACCTGCCCAACTTTCTTATAATATGAATCGGTACTCCTTGGGATACAGCTGACGCTGCCCCGATCCTGAAAGAATGGCCCGTGTACTGTCTAGGATTCACGCCACACCTGCCAAGCAATAAGCGGACATGCTTGATGAACCGAGCTGTTGTGAGGTACGTGCCATGAAAGGGTAACAAGGGGCCCTCCCTTGGTGTCCCCTGTAGCTGAGTCAAAAGAACATCCAAAACTTTGAATGGACACCAGGAAGTACCTGTCTGAAAATACCTGACCGCGGTACCGGCTCCTACCTGCTGCGTTTTGCATGCTTCCAAGACCAGTTGAAAATTGCCCTGGTGCTTGGTAAGCTGCTTGATGGACAAACGCAGGGACTACCCACCTGCAAATGAAACTCACTAAGCCTCAAGAAACCATAGAAAGCCAAATAAATAGCTGCTTTAAGAACCAGACTGTGCTTGGCTCCAAATGGATGGTTGTCAAGCATGACCAACATGAACAAAGTACCTGTAATGGGAAGCGTGCTGGCCGGCACAGGTGGACTGGTCTTCTGGATCCCTTTTAAAATTGCCCTGATGGGATGTGCCGAGAACAAAAAAAGTTTGTCCGGGAATAGTAACGCGGCAAAATGTTGCACCCCGGCCAGATACGTTTTGCTAGTAGCATGTGACAAGTGTAACTGTAAGTGGCAAAAAAAAAAAACGAAAGCCAGAATGTACTCGACGCTGTACCAATCCGCCCTCGGATGCCGGGCCAAGAAGGACTGAAAAACCTCCCAGGCTGTGTGGTAAGCCTTCCTGGTATTCCTGGCGCCGGCCTGTAAAGCGATTAATCCATCCTCAGCTGAGAGTAAGCCGGGCATGGGGTGGTTTTTGAAAAAGACCGGTGGTAATCATAAAAGCTGATCCTCCGTGTTTGTGCCCTAATTCTACCATGGCATATAAGTATAGGTTCAATTCCTCCCTCCTGTTAGGTTGAGCAGAGCACATAACGTCCCTGTATGTGCTGAAACCAGCACAAACTCAGGGATTGTCAATTTACGACTTAGTCTGTGGTCCCTGGTCTTAACCATGACTGACACATCCCCACAGGCGTAGGACCTATTGTCCGCCATGTCATGGTCCACGATCTAGAGGGATGCTAGATTAACATCCTAGCCTTCCAAAATGTTCTTCCTCAAATTAGCCGGCACGAAATGTGCTGGTGTGACCGTAGGTGTGCTGGAACTATTACCTGCCGTAACTGGCATGGTGTTGGGAGATGCTGGAATGACCTCACCGGGGGGCTACCCGGCAGACCCAAGGCAGGACTGGGCCGATTTCCAACGCTTCCACCCTGGACCTGAGCTCCTGCCCTGATGACACCAGTGAATCCAACATGGCATGGATTTGGATAGGGACGTGGCGACAGAGCACAGTGTAACTTGCTCAGTATTGGAACCGGAAGCAGAGGGGAACAATGATCTAAAAAGTTCCGCCTTGCGTGCCGAGGCTGGATAAGAAATACCCCTGTAGTTCGGCCATCAATTTTGGAACAGTCCATGTTCAGAGAACCCCCCATGAACCGAGCTCCTAGCTGGAGAAGGAGGCGCAGATGGGAAATCCACAATGTCTTCCGCCTGAGACATGATCTAAATGGGCAAACAGAACACGATGAATCTGTATCATGTTACAGATATGACCAACACCCGCTGATGAAAAACCTGCATGGTAAGCATGAAATGGTGGAAAACCCCCGTTCACAGCAGGTACCTGAGCCTACATGCTCAAAATGATACCCTGCCACAGTGACCCTGTGAGTGAGTGGTGAAACATGCCCTGAACGTAAAAGAGGAGGATGAGCAGGCTTGCGCTCTGCCATGCCATTGCAACGAACAGCTCGGTCCACTCCCTGTGACATGACAAGTGACAGAGCACCAAGTGTGCCGCCCCTTGATGCCGCCCATCCTGGTGTGGCATGAAGCGAAATGACATAAGACAGTGCTAACCTGAACAACAACTGATCCTGAAGTCAACCCTCAGCGTCTTCCCTAGCCCTGTGGAGAAATGAAGAACATGCTAAACCCGACAAACCTAAGAATGCGGGAAAACCTACCGCCCTCCCTCTAACAACTCACCAGCTTGCAGTTATCCACTGCTGTACCTAACGACCTTCCTGAACTTGGTCAATGACCAGAACTGAGGAAACACGATGAGAAAGCTACAACCCAAAACCTGCTTAAGAAATGATAAGTGAAATGAAGTGCTGCTGCCATTCTCCGTGGCCCAAACTAGGCGAAGGGACAGCCAAGAAATGTGGCCCTGAACTGCCCCTTCACCAACCACCTTCCTGCTTCTGGCCCATAATCAGAACTTGGAACCAAATGGGAAAGCTACAACCCGGTACCTGGTTATGAAATGTGAGAATTGAAATGATTTGCTGCTGCCCCTCTTCGTGGCCCATGCTGGGCGAAGGGATGAACATGAAATGTACCCCCAAACAGCTCCCTACCCGACCACCTTCCTAATCTGGCTCGTGACCAGAACCAGGAACAAGCTGGGAAAGCTACCCCCCGAAACCTGCCTATGAAATGAAGAAACATGAAATGATTTCCTGCTGCCCTACTCTGTGGCCCAAACTGGGTGAAGGGACAGCTGTGAAATGAACCCCCTAACTGCCCTGTCCTCAACCGACCACTGTGAGCTAACCCCCTGATGCATGGAGAAAGAAATTCATCTTGCACATACTGACCTGCGCAGATGATGATCCCGAAAGCAACCTCCATGTCCTAAACAGAACAACCTACTCTTGCCGGCTGCCCAAAGGACTGATCTCCCTGAACTCGCTGATGACTAAAATCGAGGAAGACAAAAGGAAAGCTACAACTCGGGCCTACCCATCACATGAGAAACGAAATGCTTGAGCTGATGCCCTTCTCCGTGGCCCAGGAACGAGCAAAGGGACAGCCATGAAATGTACCCCCCGAAATGCCCCTTCCCCAACCGACAACTGTGACCTGCCCCCCTAGTACATGGAGAGTGAGATGACTGCCGAACGTACTGACCTGCTTGATGACGACCCAGAAAGCAACCTCAACGTCCCATCCAGAACAACCTACTCCTGTCTGCCGCTGAACAGACGACCTCCCTGATCTCGCTGATAACTGGAACTGATGAAACAACCCAGTCCTACCCATAAAAATGAAATGATTATGCTGTTGCCCTTCTCCGTGGCCCAGGAGTGAGCGAAGGGACAAACCATGAAATGTAAGAAAATAAAATGCCCCCTTTTTTTTTTTTCAGCTGTGCCTGACCCCCTCCCCCCAGGCTGGATGACATGAACCTGACAACGTATGAAATGTAAGCCGTTGCATCCTGATCATAATCCTTTGAAGAAATGTGACCACCTAAGCTAAATACTGTAACCCTCCTCCGTGGGCGGAGGGACAGTTATCCGAAATCACAGAAATGACAACCTGATGATGCCGCATACCACCCACTCCCAATTAAATGAAATCATGAAATGAACCCGAACTGTCGTAACAATCAACGAAATTAAGTGTCAAGGCTAGAATTTCCTCCAGCTTCAGCAACATGTTTGAACTTGGAGCATTCTCCTTTTATACAGAAACAAGCAGCTTGAAAAATGTGAGCCATAGAAATGATTGCTACTGCCCCTTTCTGTGGCCCATGCTGGGCAAGGGATGACCATGAAATGTACCGCCAAACAACCCCCCCCCAACTCCCTTCCTGAACTGGCCTGTGAGCAGAACTAAAAACTGTGGGAAAGCTATCCCCCGAAATCTGCCTAATAAAAGAAAACATTGAAAATGATCTCCTGCTGCCCTTCTCTGTGGCCCAGGCTGGGCGAAGGGACAGCCACGAAATGACCCCCTAAACTATCCTGACCCAAACCGACCACTGTGACCTACCCCCCTGATGCAAAGGAAGGTGAAATTCCTGTCACACATACTGATCTGTGACGATGATGAACCAGAAGCCACCTCCGCATCCTAACCAGGACAACCTACTCTTGCCTACTCTTGCCTACCGCAGAAAGGAGAAAGAGCTACAACCCGAACCTACCCATCACATGATGAATGAAATGCTTAAGCTGATGCCCTTCTCCGTGGCCCAGAATCGAGTGAAGGAACAGCCAAGAAATGTAAGCGAACAAAATGCCCCCTTGAGTGATATGAAATGAAATGATGATATGATATTTTTTTTATAAGTGTGCCCCGCTGAAGCTGGAACTGTAACCCTCCTCCGAGGCCCCGAAATGGGCGGAGGGACAGTTGTCTGTATCCTGAGAAATTATACAATATAATTTGTTTTTTAATGAAATGCCCTGGTGCTCACTAACCCGAAGACCCCTGCGTGGTGAAAGAACCTTGCTGGTGAGCCATAAATGAGTCCCTCCCTAGACCATGCGACACATACCCCACCTGGATGGTGCAAGG
Organism: Glandirana rugosa; assembly: GCA_018402905.1. Lineage (NCBI taxonomy): Eukaryota > Metazoa > Chordata > Amphibia > Anura > Ranidae > Glandirana > Glandirana rugosa. The sequence continues at coordinate 465,397 of BLSH010128270.1, read as the reverse complement.
CCTGCCCCCCCTCCTCACGCCAGGATGTGTAATGGATGGGGGGGGGACAGGAAGAAATCCCCTAGTGCTGCATGCCCTCAGTCTTTTTTTTTTTAATTTGGAGAAATGATCTTTGATTGCAGTAGATCCCGCACCTGAGCGTCCCCTCACTGACTTCCGGCGGTATATCAGCGAGGGGAGCCATGGACCCCAAGACCGATGCAGACCCCACCGCTTATCCCTCTGCCTGTTGCCAGGAGCCACTATCCGGTGCCAACCTCAATCGGCAGCCAGGATGTAAGAAAACTAGACAGCAGAGCATGCGCCAAGAAGCGTGTGAGGCAGTGAGCCCCCCCAAGTCCCGGCGATTGGTGAAGCTCAGTAAGGCCAGGTGTGGGGCCCACCCCCGTCAGATGTGCCCCCCGTGTGCCGCCCAAGTTCAGGCTGAGCCTATGCTCCATGAGAGGCAGCCCCAAAAACGTACTGTGGATAGCAATGTTGAACGTCTTGGGCACCAACTTACCCTACCTTGCAGGAAAAACCACCCAATGTCAGTGTAGCGGCCCAGAGCTTGCCGGACCAGCCGCTGACTGGAACCGGAAGTGACGAAACCTGTGACCTCACCTGCAAACACCGGAAATGACGCCGTGCAAACCTGAGGGAGGAGGCTGGCTTATATGTGGCCAGACTCCTCCTACAAACTCGGGCTGACCTTCGGTCAGCCTTCCTATAAGTATTATAATTGTCACCCGACCAGGAGGAGAGTGGACATTTTTCAACTGGATCACCCGTTCCTGTGACAACTGTTTAAGTTGTGCCTACACCAGAATGTTCAGCTTTTATCACCTTGAGAAATCATGCTAAAACTGCTATCACTACAACCAAAGCAGACCATAATTATTACAGCAAAATACCCTTATTTTAATGACTCTTATCAGGTTGTCTGCACTGCAGCCCCTTCAGTACATTCGATTGAAAGATGATCAAAAAATCTTTACCATTGACTATTCTGAATTCATTACCTTTCTTGGAGGACTCTTGGACAGCTAGACTAATAGTGTATACTTTCTCATCAAATCCACAGCATCTAACAACAGATTGATATAGTTGCCAATTTTCTTCCACTTGTTTGCCTTAGGTCTCTTGCTACAGAAGCTCATTACTAATGTGACAATATTTGATATTGGGTTCCAGTCGTGAACTATTTGAAACAAGGTAAAAATCAGCATTGAAAGGAAAAGCAGACTTTAAATATAATTCTCAAAAATTACACTGTCATACTTTTTTTTTTTTAATTCCTGTTTTGGAATTCTTTGTTTAGTTTTGCATAGAGTAGAGAACCGTTTTTTTTTTTTAAACATGCAAGGTAAAGTTATAATGTGCTAGTATGCATCGCACACTAGTACATTATGTGAAACTTACCTTAAAACAAAGCCCCCCAGCGACGAGCTATCACCGCTGGCAGAGCTTCCATCTTCACCCGGTCTTCCTTCCGGGGTCGTGTCCTCTGGACGTCTGATTGCCCGTGCCGCAATGACATTACTCCCACGCTTGCAGAGCCACTATTCACAGCACAGGACTCTGAAGAAATGCCATGGGCATGTCATTCCTTCAGAGCGCAGAACATCACCGGCCCATTCACAAGTAAATATCTCTTAAATGGTGCATGTTTAGGAGATATTTACTTGACCTATAGGTAAGCCTTATTATAGGCTTTCATATAGGTACTAATTATAATCGTGGAGATATCGCGCTAATGTAATTGATAAATATATATATATATATGTAATATAATGTGGTTGCAGCAATTAATAGGATATCACCCAAAATATAACATAAAATAACAAAAAAACCAAACCAACCAAACCAATGAAAACTTAAAGTACATGTGCCGAAAATTAGATGAATACACTATATAGTATGCAAAAACCACTTCCAAAAAGTGCCAGTGCATAAAAAACAACAATGTCAATTAAACTGATATTATAAACAGTAGAAATATATAAACCACCAATCTCGAAGGTGTTAGTGTATAAGCAGAAATGGAGCAGTCCAAAAATATATATATAGTCCACTAAGTTTGAACAGACCCAAAGGAAAATGAATGACAGACTCCTCCACCAGGTGTAGAAAGGAACAGGATGCAGCTTCCATGTCACCCAACACTCATTATTTGAACTCTTACCAGAGCAAGTTGGCCTCCTATCTCTAGGCAGCCCCAACTTGCAGGCAGATAGCTTCTGCGGGCAAATGGTGCATAGATGGTAGAAAGATGTGGATCTTTGGTTAAACCCGCTCAAAAAGAAACCCCCCGGGCATATATAAGGAAGAGAAAGACTCGAATAGTGTAATACTGGAGGAGCTACAAGACCCCAAAGACAGACAGACCCTGAGCCGGTACAGACTGAGTGCCCACAGCCTGGAAATCGAATCAGGATGGCACAGACAGACCTACAAGCCCAGGGAGAGTAAACTGTGCCAGCAATGTAACTAAAGGGTCCTGGAGGATGAGGACCACTTCCTGCTCTATTGCCATCTGCAGGCTGCAGATGGCAATAGAGAGCGTGGCTGTGTAGTAAGGAAAGGTCACCGTTCTCTCAGTCTATCTATGTCCTTGTCACATGACTGGGGGGAGGGAGAAGATATTTCACACACAGTGTGTTCTGATTTGGAGTTTCCTCTTCTCTTCCATAGAATTGAAGTCCGGGATGAGAGCGGAGAGTCTCTGGAAGTGATTGTCTCTCACTTATGAGTACTTGGGGCACTGTAGCAGAAGTGGTCCTCATCCTCCAGGACCCCCTGGTCACATTGCTGGCACAGTCTACTCTCCCTGGGCTTGAAAGTCTGTCTGTGCCATCCTGATTAGATTTCCAGGCTGTGGGCGCTCAGTACAGACCATCTTTGGGGTTTTGTAGCACCTCCAGTATTACACTATTCAAGTCTTTCTCTTCCTTATATATGCCCAGGGGTTTCTTTTTGAGCGGGATTAACCAAAGAGCCACATCTTTCTACCATCTATGCACCATCTGCCCGCAGAAGCTATCTGCCTGCAAGTTGGGCCTGCCTAGAGATAGGAGGCCAACTTGCTCTGGTAAGAGTTCAAATAATCTGAGTATTGGGTGACACGGAAGCTGCATCCTGTTCCTTTCTACACCTGATGGAGGAGCCTGTCATTCATTTTCCTTTGGGAACTTTCAAACTTAGTGGACTATATATATACTTTTGGACTGCTCCATTTCTGCTTATACACTAAAATTTTCGAGATTGGTGGCTTATATATTTCTACTGTTTATATCGGTTTAATTCACCTTGTTGTTATTTATGCACTGGCACTTTTTGGAAGTGGTTTTTGCATACTATATAGTGTATTCATCTAATTTTCTGCACATGCACTTTAATTTTTCATTGTTTGGTTGCACAGTTTTTTGTTATTTTATGTCATATAGGTAGATACAGTGGGGTTGATTTACTAAAACCTGGAGAGTGCAAAATCTGGTGCAGCTATGCATGGTAGCCAATCAGCTTTTAACTTCAGCTTGTTTAGTTAAGCTTTGACAATTACAACCTGGAAGCTGATCTATGCAGAGCTGCACCAGATTTTGCAGTCTCCAGTTTTAGTAAATTAAGCCCAGTATCTCACAAAAGTGAGTACACCCCTCACATTTTTGTAAATATTTTATTATATCTTTTCATGTGACAACAGTGAAGAAATTACACTTTAAAGTTGATCCAGGGAGAATCCGATTGCCTCTTGGGGTATCAGGAAGAAATTTTTTCCCCAGCTATAGCAAATTGTTTTTTTTGCCTTCCTCTGGGTCACCTGTGGGTGAAGGATTGTATACTGGATTGTATGGTTATATATCATTTTTCTATTTTTTTTTTTTTGTTGTTGAACTAGATGGACTTGTCTTTTTTCAACCTAACTATGTAACTATGTAGCTTTGCTACCATGTAAATTAGTGAGTGTACATCTTGTATAATGGTGTAAATTTGCTGTCCCTTCAAAATAACTCAACACACAGCCATTAATGTATAAACCGCTGGCAACAAAAGTGAGTATGCCCCTAAGTGAAAATGTCCAAATTGGGCCCAATTAGCCATTTTCCCTCCCTGGTGTCATGAGACTCATTAGTGTTACAAGGTCTCAGGTGTGAATTGGGAGCAGGTGTGTTAAATTTGGTGTTATTGCTCTCACTCTCTCATACTGGTCACTGGAAGCTCAACATGGCACCTCATGGTGAAGAACTCTCCGAGGATCTGAAAAAAAATTGTTGCTCTACATAAAGATGGTCTAGGCCAGGGGTAGGAAACCTGCGGCCCTCCAGCGGTTGTAGAACTACATTTCCCTTGAGGCATTGCAAGACTGATGGGTACAATTACTCTCAGAGGCATGATGGGACTTGTAGTTTTGCAACAGGTGAAGGGCCGCAGGTTGCCTACCCCTGGTATAGGCTATAAGAAGGTTGCCAAGACCCTGAAACTGAGCTGCAGCATGGTGGCCAAGACCATACAGCAGTTTAACAGGACAGGTTCCACTCAGAACAGGCCTCGCCATGCTCGACCAAAGAAGTTGAGTGCACGTGCTCAGCATCATATCCAGAGGTTGTCTTTGGGAAATAGACATATGAGTGCTGCCAGCAATGCTGCAGAGGTTGAAGGGGTGTCAGCCTGCCAGTGCTCAGACCATACACCCACACTGCATCAAATTGGTCTGCATGGCTGTCGTCCCAGAAGGAAGCCTCTTCTAAAGATGATGCACAAGAAAGCCTGCAAACAGTTTGCTGAAGACAAGCAGACTAAGGACATGGATTAATGGAAACAGGTCCTGTGGTCTGATGAGACCTAGATAAACTTATTTTGCTCTGATGGTGTCAGGCGTGTGTGGCGGCAACCAGGTGAGGAGTGCAAAGACAAGTTTGTCTTGCCTACAGTCAAGCATGGTGGTGGGAGTGTCATGATCTGGGGCTGCATAAGTGCTGCCGATACTGGGGAGCTACAGTTCATTGAGGGAACAATGAATGCTAACATGTATTGTGACTAGAGTTGAGCGAACCCGGACTGTAAAGTTCGGGTCCGTACCGAACTTTGGGGTGTCCAGGACTCGGACCCAGACTTTTCAAAAAAAGTCCGGGTTCGGGTCCGGGGTTCTGGTAATTTTAATGAAAGTTCTTAAAAATGCTGTAAAAAAGCCCAGGAAGGTCCTAGAGGTCTGCAAAAGGAAGGAAATGGGGGTAAGGGTGGGACACGTGCCCTACAAAGAAATGGGGACAGGGAAATAACTTTAAATATTTCTAAAAAAATAAAAACATAAAAAAGCAAAAATGGAGATCATCTTCAAAATGGGTCTGAAAAGTATTAATTAACAGTAGAGGCTATAGAAATGTTCTAAAAATCATCTTCAAACTGTGTCAAAAAAGTATAAATAAGCCGGGAGAACCCATATCACTGTTCTGCAAAATGTGTGTGTCACTTTAAATGAAACCGTGAATAAGTGCACATTATTAAAACGTCTTGTCTACACGTGAATAAGTGCCAAAGTAAATTTCACTGTGTG
>BLSH010128270.1:426783-448176 GCA_018402905.1 Glandirana rugosa | reverse complement strand
CTCCTATTGATTTCAATAGGGTTTAAATTGATGCTTATGTAGAAACACAAATTAGCAAAAGTGCAGGAATGAATAAAAACATTGTAACATTTATTAAAACAAATAATCCACACTTACATTGCAGTAAAGAATGTACAGATGCACCTTCTTTAGGCCAGGTACTAGTAGTGGGGATGTCACAATCATCACAAAGAAATAGGGTCCATACCACATGTGGTATCACAATAATTGGGAGGAGTAGCAGAATGTGTTTTGAGGTGTAATCCTAAGCTGTGCGTTAGATATATCAAACAAATTACATTTCCAAAAGACACATTATGCCTATGAGAAAATACATTGGGGTGTTTGCTTTCCAAAATGTAGTCACTTTTTGGGTGTTTCCACTGCCTGGGTGCTCCAGGGCCCCAAACAAATGTGATAAGTAGTCAGGAAATTGGAAGTGTAATTTATGCCCCTAGAATGCTTAAAGGTGCTCCTTGCATATTGGGCCTCTCTATGTGACTAGGCTGTAAAAAAGTCTCACATGTGTCATATTGCCATACTTAGGGGGAGTAGAAGAATGCATTTTGGTGTATTTATTAGTATGTCCATGCTGTGTGTTAGAAAAATCTTACTTGAGGTGATTGTAGCTGTATTAGTGCAATTGCGACAGAAATATCTTTTAAAAAAATTGTAAAAAAAATAGTTTTAAATTTTCCAAAAACTTGTGGCAAAAAATAACATGTTTAAAAAACTCATTATACCTCATAGAAAATACATTGGGGTGTTTGCTTTCCAAAATGTGGCCAGTTTGTTTCCATTGTCCTGGTGGTCCAGGGCCTTAAACCAGGAAATTAGATGTGTAATTTATGCTCCTTGAAAGACCAAACAAGCTTCTTGGATTTTGGGCCCCACTATGCTGCTAGGCTGTGAAAAAAATCTCACACATATGGTATTACCTTACTCTGGAGGAGTAGCAGAATGTGTTTTGGGGTGAAATTTCAAGTATGCCTATGTGTGAGAAATAACTTGTTAAAATAACAATTTTGTGACCAATTTTATAAAATTTTTTAATTTTCCAAAGAATTGTGGGAAAAGAATTACAACTTCAAATAATTCACCATGCACCTTAACCACTTCAGCCCTGGAAGGATTTACCCTCTTCCTGACCAGAGCACTTTTTGCGATACGGCCTTGCGCCGCTTTAACTGACAATTGCGCGGTCATGCAACGCTGTATCCAAACAAAATGAATGTCCTTCGTTTCCCACAAATATAGCTTTCTTTTGGTGGTATTTGATCACCTCTGTGGTTTTTATTTTTTGTGCTATAAACAAACAAAGAGCAACAATTTTGAAAAAAAACATTTTTTTTTTTACTTTTTGCTACAATAAATATCCCAAAAAATATATAAAGAAACTAATTTATTCCTCAGTTTAGGCCAATATGTATTCTTCTACATATTTTTGGTAAAAAAAAATTGCAATGGCGTATATTGATTGGGTTGCGCAAAATGTATCGTGTTTACAAACTATGGGAATAGATTTATGGCATTTTTATTTATTTCATTTTTTTTACTAGTAATGGCAGTGATCTGCGATTTTTAGGTGGACTGCGATATTGCGGGGGACAGATTGGACATTTTTGACATTTTTTTGGGACCACTGAAACTTATACAGTGATCAGAGCTAAAAATAGCCATTGATTACTGTATAAATGTCACTGACAGGGAAGGAGTTAACACTAGGGGGCAATCATAGGGTTAAGTGTTCCCTAGGTAGGTGTTTCTAACTGTGGGGGGAATGTAGTGACTGGGGGTGGAGAGAGAAAGCTGCTCCCGGTCATTGGGAACAGCAGATCTCTCTCCACTTCCCTATCAGATTGGTTTGTTTACATCAACACATCCCCATTCTGGCTCTGTAAGGAGCGATTGTGGGTGGCCGGTGGGCAGCGATGTGCAGCGTGTGCGCGTGTGCTCACCCTACAGTCTCCTAAAGCACCACCGTACAGCTACGGCGATTTGTGCAATAGAGCTGACCTGCCGCCGTCAAGCGACGGCGGCTGGTTGGCAAATGGTAAATAAATACCTTGGACTGTCTACTTTCCACAAAAGGGTAATTTGGAGGGTATTTGCTCTGCCCTGCATTTTAGGGCCTCAAGAAATGATGGTCGTCAGTACATCAAGATTGATCAATTTTCATATACCATAGATTGTGAACTCTATAACTTTCACACAGACTAAATAATATTCACTAATCTGGGTTATTTTACCAAAGACATGTAGCAGACTTAATTGTAGCCTAAATTTATGAAGAAAGATTATTTATTTGTAAAATTTTAACCACTTGCTTACTGGGCACTTAAACCCCCCTCCTGCCCAGACCAATTTTCGGCTTTCAACGATGTCGCGTTTTGAATGACAATTGCGTGGTCGTGCGACGTTGTACCCAAACAAAATTGCTGTCCTTTTTTATCACAAATAGAGCTTTCTTTTGGTGGTATTTGATCACCTCTGCAGTTTTTATTTTTTGCGCTATAAACAAACAAAGAGCGACGATTTTGAAAAAAAATTTTTTTTTTTACTTTTTGCTATAATAAATATCCAAAAATAAAAAATACAAACTTATTCATCAGTTTTGGCCGACGTATATTCTTCTACATATTTTTGGTAAAAAAATCGCAATTGGCGTATATTGATTGGGTTGCGCAAAAGTTATAGCGACTACAAACTATGGACCTTGGTTTATGGCGTTTTTATTTTTTTTTTTTTTACTGGTAATGGCGGACAATCTGCGATTTTTATCGGGACTGCGATATTGCGGCGGACTTGTTTTTAACACTTTTTTGGGACCAATGACAGCGATCAGATCTAAAAATAGACACCAATTACTGTATAAATGTCATTGGCAGTGAAAGGGTTAATACTAAGGGGGCAGTGAAGGGGTTAAATGTGTTCCCTATGTGTGTTCTAACTGTGGGGGGGCAAGGTTGGCAGGGACATAACAGATCTAACTGATCCTGATCACAGGGATCAGTAGATCTGTCATGTCCCCCCCTCACAGAATGGGAAACCGCCGTGTTTAGATCGGCGGTTCTCCATTCTGGCTCTCTGTGATCAGATTGCGGGTCTCCTGTGGACATTGAGTCTGTCCGACCTGTGGGCATGCTCACGCAGCGGCAGCAAGAGCGCGCCTGGCATGAGCCAAAGGGGAGGACGTCTACTGACGGCCTCATGGCATTTTAGATCCACGCTGTAGCCATCAATCGGCTATGGCACGGATACGAAGAGGTTAAAACAGAAACAAAGAAAAACACATTTTTTTTTATTTATCAAAATTTTAAAAACAGTGGTGATTATATACCAACAAAAGAAAGCTCTTTGTGTCTCATAAAAATGATAAAAATATAATTTGGATACAGTGTTGCATGACTGAGTAATTGTCATTCAAAGTGTGAGAGCACTGAAAGCTTAAAATTGGCCAGGACATGAGGGGGGTTTAAGTGTCCGCTATTGAAGTGGGTTAAGGTTCATTCCTACTATTGCACTGCTTAACACAAATTTCATTCCTAATGGCACCCCAACACACCTTAGCAAGGGATGTGCTTTACAGCGCAGCAGATTATTATAATTATTATACAGGATTTATATAGCGCCAATAGTTTGCACAGTGCTTTACAACATGACGGCAGACAGTACAATTACAATACAACTCAATACAGGAGGAATCAGAGGGCTCAGATGTTTTGGTGTGCTGCCGAAATGCTACATGCACATGGGTGTGCGCAGCCTATTGTATTAAAATTTGGATGGTGTTAGAAGAGTAGTGGATTTGTCAGTACGGCAGAGTTTGGTGCTAGCAGGGCAGTGGACAGTGTCAGTAGTTTTTTAGTTTTATTATTTTAATTTTTACAATTTTTTTAAGGAACCTTGTTGGGGGACTTTGGTGAAACATCAGCAAGGGGAACCTGGCACACCCCTTGCGCACACCTATGTACATGCACCTTTTTTGGTATGTTGAGCAGCCCATTCAAATTAATTTAATGCATTACCGCAATGCATGGCATAGCACGTATCCTAATGCAGCACAATAGTGTGAATGGGCCCTTAAACAGCTGTAAGCTGTAAGTACAATGTTACCTACGTTATCTCTGTTTGTTCTTTAGGAACTCTGACTAAACATTTGCTTTATCGTTAGTTGCGTCTGCACCCAAAAGGGTTAACCTGCTGTTAGCACTGGTCACCAGATGACTGCTCCTCTTAAAACACAGGGCTTATTTATACAGATGGATTCCTAAAGGTGGGACTTTCTTTCCCCATCCACCAAGTTGTTATTCAAAAAGCTTTGCCCCCCCATCTACTATATTGCGCATGAATTTGTTTATGAAACTATAATATTTTTATATGAGTGATTGCATACTTTAATGCTGCACGTGGAATGGTGTTTTGGAGCAATATGCTTTCTGCAGGTATTTCAAGTATGAGCGTGTCTGCACAAGGAAGATAAAAGACATCTGTACAGGGTGCTTTGTGTGTCAGAATCAAACATCTGGATTTACAACTGTTTCTAATTACTTGACTGACTAGACTGTAAACTTAGGCTCTGGCATTAGAGTCCCTCCTAGAGAGCTGCCCAAATCCTTACAGGCAGCTAATCAAAGGCACTGTGCAGGAGGATAGCTTGTGAGCCGGTTTTGGCCAGCTTTGAGCCCTGGAGCTCCAGTGTGAGCTGTGCTTTTAGAAAGAAGACCTGCGAGTGCTGCTTGGAGTCTGTAGAAAACTCTTCTCACTAGATCAAGTATGCAAGCTGGAGCTCTGGTCAACTTTGTGTGGGCTTCTGTCTTCTTCAGCGTTGTAGCCGCTGTGCCGCAGAACCTCAAGTAAGTGCTTATTCTCTCTGAGGTTTGCTGATTACATATTAAACATACTCGATGTGTGGTTTTTGGAGCTCACTGAGTAATCCAGAACTCTGAATTAGGATCTGATGTCTGTGATTGCTTGTTTGTTTGCATACAGTAGTCCACAGCTGTCTATGGCTTTATAAAGTAACACCAGGCCTGATCTTGTGTTTATATAATTTGCATTTGTGGATTCGTTAGTAAACCGTGAAACAATACAATATTCTTTAATACATTTTTATATAAGGATGTGTATATGCACAAAGAACAATAAGGAATGAGAATGGCGCCAAAAGAACACTTTAAGTGCGGGAGTACATAAAAGATGCAAAGGAATATATAACATAAAACCAAAAATAAACGCAATAAGTTAGTCCATATCAAAAATCCACGTACATCCATAAATCAGAGCTAAAAGTCCGTATGAAAGGATGTGACTTCAGTGGGATGGATCCACACCTAGGGGCAGCTGCCTAAAGAGCAGAAGCAACTCTGTAGGAATAGGAGAAGGGGGGGGGGCAGGAGCACCAGATCTAAGTGCAGTATGCCATCAAGGAATTTATTAAAAACACGCTAAATGCCTACTCATAGGTGTGAATAAAAACAAGCACATCATAAGAAGTCCGGGCAAAGGGCTGTGTCACTTGTTCCAGGGCTGTGGTCTTGCTGGGGGGTGCATATGCCGATGGGGAGATATGCACAAAGAACAGTCAATACAAAGTTGGGAATAATGAGCAAAATAAAGGGTTTTATGTAGGTGTAATACATTATATGGTTTAAAACACAAAGGTGTAAAAGTTTTCTTTGTGCTATAGTTACCAGCCCCAATTTTTCAGAATGCAACACCTTCTTTGATTTATTTAAGCATCTCTATCTAATAGTGTGATTTATGTGATTCTTCTCTATGTCTATTTATACCTCTGTTCAAGTGTCTTTTGTTTTATTGCTCTGCTTTTGTATACTTGCTTGCACTTTCAATATCCTAAAGAGAACTTGTTAGATTGCTGTTATTAGTCACTGTCCAAGCTTATATCCAGCATTCAAATAAGCACTCAGAACTACTATACTAGACAGAGATGGCATGGCACATGATGCTACAGAGGTTTGCTTGGCCCCAGAACGAGTACCATTTGCAGGAGTTGGCAGTGACAAGCCTCTAGAACAGATGTCTCTAAGCTTTCTAAACAAAGGGCCAGTTTACTTTAGGGGGCATGGGCTGTGGCCAGCGGGAGTAGAAAATGTTCTGGTGTCAGTGGGAGTAAACAGTGTCCCCTTTTTAATATTAGAGGGAGGAATAACATCCCTTCACTGGTGTCAGTGGTAGAAATACTCTCCCATCATTGATGTAATTTTGGAGGAATAATGCTTCATATTATTAGGGGGAGGAATAGTGGCCCATCTGGGTATCAGTGGGAGGAAAGTTGTCCATCGTTGATGTCAGTGGGAGGAATAGTACCCCATCATTTGTGCAAGTGGGAGGAAAAGTGTCCCATCCTTGATATCAATGGAAGGCATAGTGCCCCATTGTTGATGTCAGTGGGAGAAATAATGCCCTATCATTAATGTCAGTGGGAGGAATAGTGCCCCATCACTGGTGTCAGTGGGAGGAATAGTACCCCATCGTTGGGGCCAGAGGGAGGAATAGTGCCCCATTGTCAGCATCATTGGTCAACACTATGCCCCTTTGTTGCTGACAGCGGGGGGAATAATTCCTCAAGGACAAGCAAGCAAAGGGCCACATCCTGACCCCGAGCCACAGTTTGGAGACCACTGCTCTAGAACTCAGGAGACATGACAGATTCTCTATAACCACTTAAGGACCGGAAGGCGACAGGCCATCGTGGGTCGCCGGCGGACATTGAGTCCGCCCGACCCGCGGCCCCGCTCAGGGAGTGTGCAGCAGGCACGATCAAGCCCCCTAGCCATCGTGCCTGTGAGTGACAACTATAGGCGGCGATTCGCAGCACAGAGCCACACTAACGCCGCTTATAGTTGTTACGCGGTCAGCAAGTGGTTAAAACTTAACTCTAAGCATAAAACATTTTATAAAATGTATTCCTCAGTAGCCAAAAAGATATAAATAATTTTTGTGTACACCAAATGCCTTTACAACCCCAGTTGTTAGCTTTTAAAAGTAGCAGTGACATCATCACTTTGCTGCACAAAACCTGTGCAGAGCGCAGAGTTGTGGGAGGGGCTCAACAAGTCCAACCACTACAGAAAACTAGAGAGTGGGCGGTTATAAGACCAGTCATCCTGCATAGGAATAGAGAGCAGTAGAGATTGGTCTAGAAGGAAGCTTCTACACAGAGGCAAAGTTTCAAACTGGATTACTGCACGGATCTGGAAGAAATATACAAATCAAACCAATCAAGTAAGAATACCCAAGCCTGGGTATTTAGACATTTTCTTATCCCAGAGTTCAGCTTTAGTTTAATTCTGTGGTTCCATCCAGTCCCACCATTGGTAACTGCAGCATGCAGAAAGGATCACTTTGATTGTATAATGTAGTCAGGCCTGGTTCACACTATTGTGGATGGTTGCGTAGTCAAAATGCACTGCTGCTTGAATACGTGCAGGGCTGCCATTCATTCTTAATGGCATCCCCACACATCTAAAAATGTAGCACTTTTGCTGGTATGGGAACTACAGGAAAATTGCATGGTGCAAAACCACCATGAAATTTCCTGGCTACTGCATTTTTAAAATGCTGCAAGAACATTTTACCTGCCTTAAATGAATGGGCTGCTGTGCAAACGCAAACGCTGACCGCAAACCCGCAATAGTGTGAACCAGGCCTTAAAATGGAACCCTATACTGCCAACAAATATTAAAAAATAACCATATATTCAGTACCTTTTTTGCCAAGATGTATCTATGCTACACACAGAAATCTCCTTTGTGCACATTGATATTCCCAAAATCCCAGGTATACCATAGACCTGGAACTGAAGCCACATTCAGCCTCCCACAAACCAATGAAAGTGCTAATATACTCAAATAAAGTTTTGTGGGTATAGCTTAAGCTCTGAGCCAGTGCTAAATCTTTCAAATATCGTGGCAAAAATCATGGGGCTGCCTGGGTGTGTGGAAGGCCTTTTTATGTAAAAGGTATATTTCTAGGCACATATAGTGATAATTATTAGGCACACAATTTACACTTTTTGACTATATGAGACAAGGTTACCTGTACATATGGCATATAACATTAAAATGCAACGCATGACCTTCCATACTTTTCTGATAAATTTAAGTAAATAATAACTTTCTAAACAATATTCATCATGTATTTTTTCCACAACTCCTGCAAAAGCTTTTGAGGCATCTAGTGTGGGCAATGAAAATTGCTCATATTTTGTACTATGCTGTGTGAACACTTAAGTTTTTCTAATGGACTTTACTGCTTTTTTTTTTTTTTGTAGCAACCTACTAATAGAAGATACCATTTTTTTTATCTTACAGAAGTATATCCTCACCCACAAATTGTAGATTATCAACTTATGCATCAGAAAGCCGTTGCAGGACTTCAGATGGTTTAATTTGCAATGGCCGAGGAAAATGTGACTGTGGGGTATGCATATGTGAAGTAAAAGAACCTGGAAAATATTATGGACCTCTATGTGAGTGCCATGACTGGGTCTGCCACACATATGATGGACAAGTTTGTGGAGGTAAGATCATTTAATACAGCAACAACAATGAATAATCAGAAGTGTGTCTAAAAGACACCAGAAACAATACCGTTTATCAAGTTCTATTAAGGCCAGGGCTTGCAATCTATTAACCATGTGCCAGAAGGTCTAGTGTTTGTTAAAACACTTGTCATGACAATTTCAACTGTTATCACAAAGTTATGCAGTAGTCTAATTTGGATACTTCAGATCTTAAAGCGTATGTAAACCCTTTCCTATACCCAGTGAAGTGAACAGCCTCAAATGATATACAGGGATGAAACAAATCCCACTACATAAGGTTTACATGTATATCTGCTGTCCTTAGCTTTATATATTCTTTATAAAGTGCACGTCTTGTTACAGATTTTCTCCTTTTGTTCAGCACAGGGAGTGGATTATTGGCATACAGCCAAAACAGCTGATTGGAGGAAAGGCATACACCCCCTCTCCACATTGGCAAAGGAAGGAAGTAATGTGCAGAGCTCTTCTGTGAGAAGGCAAGCTGTCTGCTAATCTATTTATAGCAACCTCCCACGACAGAAATTTCAGGCTGCTTTTATCTCCTGTGTAGGAGAACTTGTCAGAAGTTATCAGGCTGATAACAGAAGAATGGAGCAGGAGAAAGCCACAGGACAGATAGATGTACCCAGCTCAAATTTCATGAATCGGGTTTACATCCACATTAAGGTTTCATATTGTACTTGCTATTTACTTATATGCATCCATGTAAAAAGAGCAAGCTAGGAAATGTGGTTATAAAATGTTATTCTGATCTTTTCCTAGGAACTGTGCAGGAGTAATTGGGTCTGGTAATCTTGTCTTTATATCATAAACAATAGTAGTAGAAGGTGTTAAACATATGGAAGGCACCTTACTAAAGAAAGTAGAACAAACCCCTCCAATGTATACATGTTCAAGCTTATTATCAGGGCAGCCATCAGAAATTTTGGAGCCCCTTACACAGCTTCAGAGCTGCCCACTGGCCGTCCCACCGAATCCACCCACTGGCCATCCCACCGAGTCCTTCAGTGCACCCACTTATATTTTAACACTCTCACAACTTAATATCTAAAAATGAATACAATCCAGACGTCCCATATATTCAGCAAAGAGACAGTCACAGCACTGGCCCACATCCAGCAACATTGTCAATCAATTTGCTATTGTAATGTCTAACAACTTGTCTCCAGACCAGGCCACTATGACACTAAGCAGTAATGCAGGCTACACACAGCACAGCTCTTCCACATGGCTGAACTGCGACTGGTGTGGTGCCCAAACCAGCATCCGGTTGCCCGGCCCCTCGGAATGCTTGGGCCCCCTGTATGTGTATGGGCTGCCCCCCCCCCCCCCATGGTGGCCCTGCTTATTAAATCCAGAGAATCATTCTCAAGAATTCATACCCTGAATAGTCTAAGGTTTCTGCCAAGGTTCAGTTTTGGGACCATTACACCTCAATTTGCTTATAAATCTAATAGATTTTGGTTTAAAAGCACAGTTTCTGTGTTTGCAGATGGCAAAACACTATATAATGCTATCAGTTCAATAAGGAAACGCCGCTCTGCTGCACAGCTGCTGATAAATTAGAGAATCTATCAGAAAATCGCCTTTGTCCAGGTGCTCTGACTTACAAGAGCCCTCCAACTCTTGTAGACAGTTGCAATGAATTCTAAAGGTAATAGAGTCGTCACACTGGAAAATCTTCCAAATTGACGCGTTTCGGTAGTTGCTTTGCTGTGAACAAGGCGCAACTGTCGAAACACGTCAGCTTGTCTGCATGTGCATGGTCTATACTTAATAAAGAATTTGGAAGATTTTCCAGTGTGCCGACTCTACTACCTTTGAAATTCATTGCAACTATATAATGCTATACAGTTGTTAAGAGATGTCTCCAACTTTTAGGCTAACTAAACAAGTCGGTAAATTGGGCAGGTACTTGACAGATAACATTTAAAGCATTTTATTATTAAAATAACAAACATGTCATACTTACCTGCTCTGTACAATGGTTTTGCACAGAGCAGCCTGGAACCTCCTCTTCTGGGGTCTCCTCACCAGTGCTCTTGGCTCCTCCTTTTCTCTGTGGGCCACCACAGCAAACTTCCTATGGTGACACACCTGCGGGCTTGATCCGAAGCCAGGCTAAATGCTTCTATTGACACACACAGTATGGCTGAACCCTATCTCCCATTCTCTGCTCACAGGATTTGATTGACAGCAGCAGTAGACAAGGGCTCCTGCTGCTGCCTCTGTAAGCAGAGAGAGAGAGAAAAGAGCTGCTGCAGATGTGCACAGCACTTGATCGAGATAAGACTTAGGTAAGTATAAAATTGGGTGAGGGGTGATACAAATACTGGGACATTTTTTACCTTAATGCAGGGAATGCATTAAGGTAAAACTTGTCCAGGCTTTAGGACAACTTTAATGTGAGTCAATGTAAAGTTGTGCCCCTGAGGGCTAAAAGCCAGTATACAACATAACGTGTCAATTGGGAGCACAATCTACCAGTATATCACCAGTCACCAACAGGTGCCAAGTGATATTTTTGGAACCAGAAAGGACCAAAAAGCTAGGAAAGACAAGCAGAAATAACCTGGGTGCCACCAAAATGGTAGTTATCACAGGCAATATTTACATTACAAAAAAATGAAATTAAAAGAATATCTAGAGCTCCTTAGAAAGTTCAGAGAGAAATGGACCTCTTAAAGAGTGTGCCGACAGCCATTACCTTACTGTGTTCCCTGATCACAGATGACCTCTGCTTTGCATTTTTTTGATTGAATTACATAGTTACATAGTTGGTAAGGTTGAATATAGACACCAGTACATCCAGTTCAACATGTGTTGTGTGTTCGAATTTATGACAATATTAAATCCCATATCCCTGTATGTTGCAATCGTTAAGATGCCCATCTCAACATTTTTTGAAACTAGCGATACTCACTGCGGATACCACTGCTTGTGGAAGGGAGTTCCACATCCTCCCCCCCCTCTGACAGTAACAATAGTATGTGTGCACTGCTGATCACTCCACCCAAAAACTGAAACATTGCTATCTGCCTTTGCCTATGCCTTTTAACAATGGTAAATCTGTTAATACTACCTTCATCTTCCTTAAACTGAACACTAAATGACTGCTTAAATGTGTCATTGGTAATCTGCTTTTGTCACTGCTGTTTAAACTACATCTATATCCATGTTCATACAATTGTGATGTTTGTTTAGTCTTTGAGCCTTACCTAAATTATGGTTTCTCTTATCTTTACAATCGTGCCCTCCTGGCCTGTTGCATTTTGATTGCAGTGTTAAAAGTTTGCTGTGATAGCTGTGTGCCTAATATCATCTCCTAATTGATTAATTGTCCACCTCCACCCACTCCCATCACAGTATAAAACAAAGCTTTGCTTACGGGGGAAAGCATTACAGGGGGTTCTTCCAAAAAAGTGGGGTTCTTTAAATAAGTGGGCACTTCTGCTCTTGCACGTCAGCAATTTGCACAAAGCTCACACTAACAACAAACTGCTTTACATAACACCAGACTACAGGTAACCTCATTTCCAAATCATCACACTTTTCTCTCTGAAACATGCATTCCTTACCTCTCCTTCTCACAATAGCAGCCTCTCTCCTTAAACTATCTTTTCTTCATCCCTCTCCCCCACTCCACAATCTGTACATATCATCCTCACTTCTCCCCTCTCCCTATTACTGCGCTCATCACCTCTTTCTAACTCTAAGCCCACATGCTAGCAAAACCAGGATGCTCAAGCATGTCCCCTCATATAAATCATATTCCCATATTACTTCCCTTTCTCTTCTGCTTCTCCTAGCCTCTGGAGATATTTCCCCAAACCCTGGTCCTCACTCATTTAACAACACCCATCACACCCATCACCCCCACCCCACACCCTCTGGCAGTAGTCGCGATCTACGCAATTTAATCCCTTCTTCCCAAAACCAGCCTCCCCTTCTCCTGTGCCCTCTGGAACGCCCGCTCTGTCTGCAACAAGCTCACTGCTGTTCATGACCTATTTGTCACTAATTCCTTTAATCTACTTGCTATCACCGAAACCTGGCTCCATGAATACGATTCTCCTTCTCCTGCTTCCCTCTCCCATGGTGGCCTTCTCTGGACTCACTCCCCTAGGGCTAATGGACGCAAAGGAGATGCCCCACTGAGCACCTTTCAGGTTCTTCACTCTCCTCCCTCTCTTTCCCTCTCATCATTTGAAGCCCACTGTATACGTTTATTCTCTCCAACCTCCCTAAGAATTGCTGTGATCTACCGGCCTCCTAGACAACTGTCAGCTTTCCTTGATGAATTTGCTGCCTGGCTACCCTACTTTCTCTCTTCTGAAATTCCCACAATCCTTCTTGGTGACTTCAACATCTCAGTTAACACTAACACTACTGCTACTTCTAAACTTCTTAGTCTAACTTCCTCATTTGACCTGAAGCAATGGGTACAGGCTTCTACTTAGACTGATGGAAACACCCTCGACCTTGTCTTCTCCTATCTATGCGCTCCATGCAACTTCTCCAACAATCCTTTCCCCCTCTCCGACCACCACCTTATTAGTTTCTCTCTCTTCCTGCCTTGCACCACCTTCCCCTCCAATCGCCTAACC
Source organism: Glandirana rugosa (assembly GCA_018402905.1). Classification (NCBI taxonomy): domain Eukaryota; kingdom Metazoa; phylum Chordata; class Amphibia; order Anura; family Ranidae; genus Glandirana; species Glandirana rugosa. Next base: position 435,000 of record BLSH010128270.1, on the reverse strand, counting down.
GTCACCCGTAGAAACCTTCGCCAACTCAACACTTCTCTCCTCTATTCTGCTGCTGACCACCTCTATGAAAAAAATCTCACCACTGTCCTGCCCCAACCAAGCCACTGCCGTCCACAATAAATCCCTGTCCTCCACCCTGGACGAGCTAGCTCCCCTCACCACACACAAAATCAGGCCTCGACCCCTACAACCCTGGCAAACAGACGACACCAGAAATCTCAAAAAGCGTAGCTGTGCCCTTGAGGGTCTGTGGCACAAGACTAGGTCTCTCAAAGACTTCAACCAATCTGCCCTCCATAAGTACACTTCTCTCCTCCCCACTGCCAAGCAGACCTATTTTACCACTCTTATTAACACCTTCTCATCCAGTCCCCGTCAACTCTTCTCTACTTTCAACTCCCTACTTTGTCCTCCACCACTTCCACCCACTAACATACTCACTGCCCAGGAGATTGCTAATCACTTCAAAAGCAAGATTGACACAACTTGTGATGAAATCTCCACTCTACAGGCATCTTCCCCAGTTAACACCCCATGTCAACAATCTCAATCGACACTATCCTTATTCAAACCTGCTATTATAAATGAGGTTGCTAAACTTCTTTCTAAAGCCCACCTAACCACCTGTCCACTGGACCCTATTCCCTCTCAAATACTACGTTCACCCTCTGACTCTATCCTGCACTCTCTAACTCACATCTTCAATCTCTCCCTCTCTTCTGGCGTCTTCCCAAATATTCTAAAACATGCATTGGTCATCCCCATACTCAAAAAGCCACCCCTGGACCCTACCGATCTTAACAATCTATGCCCTATCTCCTTGCTCCCCTTTTCCTCCAAACTCCTTGAACACCTAATCTACAACCAACTCAGTGACCACCTTGTTAAGAATAACCTTCTTGACCCCCTTCAATCTGGATTTCGCCCTCAACACTCCAAAGAAACTGCCCTTCTTAAACTCACAAATGACCTACTAACCGCTAAAACCAATGGACACTACTCTGTACTCCTACTCCTTGACTTTTGGCTGCCTTCGATACTGTCGACCACACCCTCCTCCTCAAAAAATGTTTCTGCCTCGGTGTCTCCATGACTGTGCTCCTCAGTGGCTCTCGTCTTACCTATCCCATCACACCTTCAGTGTCACATACAATTCTACCTCCTCCACTCTTCTTCCTTTCTCTGTTGGGGTCCCCCAAGGTTCTGTTCTTGGTCCTCTCTTATTTTCAATATACACTTCTTCCCTGGGCTGGCTAATAGCCTCCCACGGCTTTCAATATCATTTCTATGCTGACGATACCCAAATCTACCTCTCCACCCCCCAACTCACTCCATCAATCTCCTCACGCATCACTAACTTATTAACAGACATATCTGCCTGGATGTCACACCACTTCCTCAAACTCAACTTGTCCAAAACCAAACCCATAATATTTCCTCCCCCGCGTGCCGTTTCCCCTGACTTCTCTGTCAAGAGCAATGGCACAACCATCCACCCATCCCCACATGTTAGGGTGCTTGATGTTATCCTGGATTCTAAACTCTCCTTTTGGCCCCACATCCAATCACTTTCTAAGGTTTGCCGCCTCAACCTCCGCAACATTTCTAAAATACGTCCCTTCCTAACCAATGAAACCGCAAAGCTCCTGATTCACTCCCCGGCCATCTCTCGCCTCGACTACTGCAACTCCTCACTGGCCTACCTATAAATAGACTATCCCCTGCAAGAGGAGGTACTGCAAGACTGCAAGAGGCCAATGCCAAGTCAAAAAATAATGTATAAATGATTACAGAGCCGCACTAATAGGTGCCTTGTATACCTGCCAGAAATTTAGCATTAACTGAACTGAATATTTTTGCCTTTCAGAAGAGTTAATTAAGAGGAATAAGAATACCTTGAATACATATATAAATAGCCTATACCCAAAAAAAAGTTGTACACTTTAAGATCACTATGGCCAATCCTCGGGACTTAAGCAAAGGAAGTGTAACCTCTGCATATGGAAAGGTTTTTAACTGTAGGAGCTATGGAAAGGTGGAATAGTTGTCCTTCCACAACTGGTTCTGATGGGAATTTTTTGCCTTAATGGAGCAAATTGGATAATGCGTTATACAAGTTTTTTCCCTTCATCTGTTTCAGTTTGGCTTTAGGGGTCTGAGATTGCAAGGTCTTTAGCCTATTTATTCATTTTTTCTCTGGTGACTGAACTCATGCACATGTCTTTAGTTAAGCTAACCAGCTAATTATTTAAATATGGTAGGGAGTTGCTACTGGAATCCCAAAGAGATGCAAAAACGAATGCGTGATTCAGCTCACTGTACCTTTACCTCACTTTTGGTGGCTTGAATATCTTTAAAATTCTTGTGGGTCCATGTGTTCTGAACTGATTTCATGCTGGCACTGCTGAGGATTATGCAGTATCTATTAATGACTCTTGAACTGAGCTGTAGTTTATATTTCCTACAGCATTTGTAGCTGGTATATGTGATTTATGACACATTTATTTTCTTCTCAGAGGCAGTGAGGGGTGCAACTAATGCCAACTTTGGGAACTCCTTTGTATGTCAGTTCATAAATAGAAAATACAGTATGAAAATCACCCAACTGAAAATCTGTTTTAATTGTTAAAGGTGTCTGTATTCTGCTGCTTTAAATAGTGTAGCACCCTCTAGTGTGTGCTGGAAGTAGTGTTAGAGTTCAGAGTAGGTAAATTTAATTTAGCTCAGGGCTAAGCCTGAGCTATGGAATCTGAGTCAGGGTTCAGTGAAGTTCAGGGCGGGATGACTCATCCTGACAGCTCCCCTGGTGCCCCCCTGTTTTGGGGCATTGGAGAATGTTCTAGAGCTAATGGGTGCAGGCTAAGAGGAGCTGCCCCAAATTTTTATGAGCCTCAGCCAATCCCCAGTAGTGGGCTGGAAAGGTGCAGAGCTTACCTCATAAATAGACATGAGAGCCATGCCAGCAGGGCAGTTGGGTGGAAGATAGAGATACAATGCTGAGGAGGCTGTTGGTGGCCCTCAGGGGCCACCTGCCTTGGGCCAGGGCTTGGGTGCTTGAAGGATCCTGCCAGAACACATGTGAGGAAGCCCTTCTTGGAGGCACGGGAGCAAGAGAGGACAGCGTGAGTAGATCAGCACTGCTGGGGACTAACTAGGGGAGACTGCCACATATAGTCAGTCTCCCTGAAGACAGTGGTGTGCTTAAGTCTTCATCCATCCCTGGGAGATCTCCTGAGAGTCAGCTGGGTGGGCTGGTGAAAGTCAGCCGGGTGGGCTGGTGAAGAGTCGGCCGGGTGGGCTGGTGAAGAGTCGGTCTGGAGGACTTGTGTGGAGAGTTAGCCTGGAGGGCTAGTGAAAAAGGGCAGCTGCAGCCAGGTGGGCTGGCAGTGCCTGAAGAGTTGGTGCTGGGATCAGTAGCCACAGAAGAGAAGCGAAAGCTGTTCAGTGTAATTTTGCTACACAGCAAGGGGCTGCGAGTTCCTGCTTGTAAAGAGCTATTGCTAAATTTGACTGAGAACCTGCCAGATCAACTAACAGTGATTCAGCTGGAGCCAGAAAGCAAGTGTGTGCAGGAGAAAAGTAGAGGAGACTGAATATAGACTGTTTATAGGAAGAAGTCCCTGACGTTGTTGCTGAAGTTTCACTAGTCAAATGGACATCCCATAACCTCCCATTCCTATCCAAGTTATTAACCCCTAATAAATAAGAAGTCACGGACTGTTCTCTGACTGTGGAGTGCTTGTGAAGATTGGTGTGCCTGGTTGTTTAGAAGTGGGGGATCCAGTTAATAAGCAGTCCTTACTGGGGTGTGCTACAATAGTCTATGCAATATGAGGTATCATTTATTAATGAGAATGTTCTTATTCCTGGTAATTAAATGCAGGCTGGTGAACAATCAGGATAAACCTTTCACCCCACTCCAAAAGACTTCTCAGATAGAGGTATTTGATTAGTGCTTCAGGGGTAGTTATTTTAGTAGTTCTAGAGGGTGGATTGTAATATTGAATGTGGAAAGAATTCTTTTTTTTTTTGGCTGTGGGGGAAGGGAGACCTAGGCATGTGTACTGAACATTTCTAACTAGTTTCACACCAACGTGTCAGTTTCAAAAGCCAAAAACCACAATTAGATCAGCTTCAGTGTAAGAGGAATTCCGTTAGGAAAGAAATAACTGCAAGACATTCCAGCCAAGGGATTGGCATAACTGCGTAGGAAAAATAAATTTCTAGCAGAGACTTGACAAATGTTTCAGAGTCCTGCAAATAAGGACAGTTAGCATACATTATGTAGGATTTCTTTTCACTTTGTGTATCTAAAAGTTGAAACGTGCAATACACTAAAAGGTAACAGGCAACAAGTGACCAATCTGTAAATGTCTAATGCTGTGAAAGTCCACTCTTTTGGCTAAAGTAATTGTATATGCTCAATTTTTTTTATTATAATAACAAAAATGTTATACTTACCAAAAACAAACAAATAAAGTGCTAAAATAAACTTAATATCTGGAATCGAACATATAAAATCAATTGATCCCTATTAGAGAGCTGCTGTTACAATGGTGCTCTGTCCCTTTCACAGATAGAAAAAAATATTCATAGTGCTATCTATATTATAAACCTTACAATCAAATCACTATGTAGATGCAACAATAAAATTCTGTGTCAAAAAATTGTGCTGCAATAATATCACAATAAATCCCTGTGACAAAACAATGCTCAATGATATGTCTGCATCTACATGGGGATTTGATTGTGAAATGTATAGTATAATATACAGTACAGACCAAAAGTTTGGACACACCTTCTCATTCAAAGAGTTTTCTTTATTTTCATGACTATGAAAATTGTAGATTCACGCTGAAGGCATCAAAACTATGAATTAACACATGTGGAATTATCTACATAACAAAAAAGTGTGAAACAGGTATCCGTAGTTTCAGGTGCTGCACATCTCGTATCTTCACAGCATAGACAATTGCCTTCAGATGACCCCAAAGATAAAAGTCTAAGGGGGTCAGATCGGGAGACCTTGGGGGCCATTCAACTGGCCCACAACGACCAATCCACTTTCCAGGAAACTGTTCATCTAGGAATGCTCGGACCTGACACCCATAATGTGGTGGTGCACCATCTTGCTGGAACTATGATGTCGGTGATAGGGAATTGCTGGCCATCAAGTCGGCTTTGGAGGAATGGCGGTACCACCTGGAAGGAGCAGCTCACCCGGTACTGGTTTTTACTGACCATAAAAACCATAAAAAAACCATATGCTGTGAAGATACGAGATGTGCAGCACCTGAAACTATGGATACTGTAAGCCTGTGCTAGCATTTCTCCTGCGGTGTTGCTATCAGTGTGTGAAGAGTGGGAGAAGAGGGTTGCATTGACAATCCAACACAATGGACAGCACATTGAACACATTTTATATATGTTCAGAAACTTGTAAATAACTCATGAAATAATAAAGTTACGTTAAAACCAAGCACACCATTGTTTTTCTTGTGAAATTCCCAATAAGTTTGACGTGTCACATGACCCTCTTCCTATTGAAAAAACAAAAATTGGATTCAAAATGGCCGCCATGGTCACCACCCATCTTGAAAAGTTTCCCCCCTCGTATATACTAATGTGCCACAAACAGGAAGTTAATATCACCAATCATTCCCATTTTATTAAGGTGTATCCATATAAATGACCCACGCTGTAGTTGCTGCTACTTTTAAAAGGTAATAACTGGTTTTGCAAAGGCATTTTTTGCACACAAAGTGGAATATATTTAATAATATATAATATAATTAAGTTTTGTGCCTGGAGTGAACTTTTAGGTAAAAGACAACAAAATAAAGCTCAACTTTAGCTAACACTTTTTAAAAGCTTTCGATTGGCACTTTTGCTGGACTACTTGGTCTGTTACAGGGAGTGGAAAATAATTAGACATGTGCAGAATGAAAACATTTGTTTTGTTTTGTTTCATTTCGATTCGTTATTTACATACATTTGTGTAGTTAGATTTGTTTCAATCGTTTAATTTGTTTTCGGAATTCTTTTGGTTTATTCGTTTTCAATTTGATGTGAAAAGTTCTCAGATCAATTTCGAATAGCTTTTGAATTCGAATCGTTTTCAAATTCGAATAGTTTTCAAGTTCGAAACGTTTTCGAGTTCGAATTGTTTTCAAATTTGAACAGTTTTCGAATTCGAATAGTTTTCCAATAGTATTCCAATAGTACATTTCAATTGTTTTCCAAGAGAATAAAATAGAATATGTGGAACTTCCAGTGACCAGTATGAGAGAGTGAGAGCAATATCACCAAATTTAACACACCTGCTCCGCATTCACACCTGAGACCTTGTAACAGTAAGGAGTCACATGACACTGGGGAGGGAAAATGGCTAATTGGGCCCAATTTGGACATTTTCACTTGGGGGTGTACTCACTTTTGTTGCCAGCGGTTTAGACATTAATGGCTGTGTGTTGAGTTATTTTGAGGGGACAGCAAATTTACACTGTTATAAACGCTGTACACTCACTACTTTACATTGTAGCAAAGTGTAATTTCTTCAGTGTTGTCACATGAAAAGAAATAATAAAATATTTACAAAAACGTGAGGGGTGTATTCACTTTTGTGAGATACTGTATTAACTGTGATTCTGTACTTCCAAATATGCTGCAGAAATCTCCCTCCACTAAGTCTGTCTGCAGCCATTTTAACTGTGGGCAGCTGAAGCTGCTGCCTGTTCACTTGCTGGATATGCACAGGCACACAGAGGTACACCTCCAGCTCTGCAGCCCTTCAGCTTTCATTGGCCCTCTTATGACTCATCCCCACTCCCTTCCTGGCAAACTCTCAGGAGAGTGAGAGAGAGAACTGTGCATGATGTCCTAAGCCTAGGCTAATGACCAGACAATAAACAGGAAGTGAGCTGTATAAGGTATTTACTGGCAGAAAAAAAAATGTTTTACTAGCCAAAGTTAAAACAACAAGGGCATAAAATTTAATAGATGGAAAGTTGAAAAAAATGACTGAACGTCTGCTTTATGGTGGTTAAAGATGGTTGCTGCACTCCTGTATTAATCAATATTCAGCTTAACCCTGTCCACACTGCAAATAGATAATACGGCAGCAACAAAGGAAGAAATTCCACAGCAGTTATCAGCTACAGTCCAGGTTAGAAAAGCAAGCCATATATATACCTCAATGAGTTTAAATGGAAAATGTTCATGTTTGAATTTGTAGTGTACGAATAAATCAGCTGTAATATCATGCTATAAAATGTATTTCCGCTTTTGTTAAAAAGGAACAAATCTTGTTTGTCAGTTCTATGCTTTGCAAGGGTTTTTAACAAACTTTACAGCAGCGTCCTTTGTGCTGCTGTTTCTCCTTAGAAGTACACATAATTGCAATCATTTCTACTTCCTATAGTTTAAATTGACATCAGAAATACAATTTTGCAAACAGGCAGGAGACACAGAGCGACATTTATTAAGCAAACTAGTGACGCATTAGTCACAAATCAAGCCGTTTTTCCTTCAGCAAAATCTCTAGGACATATTTAAAGACCAGTGTGTCAAAATTCCTAGGCAGCTAACTGCCACAGTTTGCAAAGTTGAAATATGCTTAGTGCCCATTTACTGGAGCAGTTTAATGTGCAGGCAGCTGTCAGTTTCGGCTGCAGTGAGTCGGCGGTAGGGGGTGGTATGATGCACATTTCAGCACATCACACAGTTCCACAGTGCACAAAATGACACTTCATTCATGTCACCACACAGCAGTGCACAATTGTGCGCTGCGATAAAGCGCAGCATGTCAGCATTTTGTTGCTTCTCACTGCATCTCCAGGCTGCATTGCAGTGTAAATGGGGCACATTAAAATGTCATTTTTATTATTTTCCAAGAAAGGTAAATGTGACGTTACGTCGGACCTCTACGTCACTCTTCGTTGTTTTACGACTGTACGACGCGAAATAGCGTCGCGTGTTAACACGTGACGACACACCACTGTACTTACTTCACAGTAAAACACGTGACACCTTGACACACTACACGACTTTACACGTAGTATGGTGGGGGATGGCGGCTGAGTGACGTCGGCTTTGACTGTCGACGGACGTGTAATTTGACGAGGTCATTTACCCGTGATTCGTATAAAGTTGAAACGTTTGACACCGTCAATCGACGGATCCTTAAAACTGTGTGACCAGAAATTTATACAGGATCTC
>BLSH010128270.1:391672-402847 GCA_018402905.1 Glandirana rugosa | reverse complement strand
CTTGAACAACCTTAAAGTGATTGTAAAGGATATTATAAAAGTACAAACCCTGAGCCTACTCTTCTCTGGTTCTCTGAAGGCAATCCTGTCTCCTATATTTCTGCAAGTGACCCCATAGCAAGCTGCTTGCTATGGGAGCACTCATGCGTGCTCAATCCAGAGCAGAGCTACCTTTTTCTATAGACCCAGACAGTGCAGCTTGGCCCCACCTCCCAATCTTTCGTCACAGGATTTTACTGACAGAAGTGGGAACCAATGGCTCCAGGTGCCTCAGCAAAGCCAATGTGAGCAGAGGGAGTAGGCAGAGCTGCTGCACAGCACTGGATTGAGTGAGGACTCAGGTAAGTATAAGGAAAGATAAGGAGGCAATACTGATACCTAAACATTTTTTACCTTAATCCAGGGATTTCATTAGGTTAAAAAATGTTTAGGCTTTAGAACCATTTTAGGAAAAAGCAAATGTGAAATTAGAGATGAAATAGTAACTATAGGTGTAATAATAAACATTTTTTTTTCTTGTACATATTTGGTTTGTAGAGATGTTCACATCACTGTGCTAGTTTGCTATCTGAAGTGACACAATGTCACTGGGGGATATTTGTGTTTTGGAAATCCTGTGTGAGAGTATGAAAATAGAACATGTTTTTTGCTTTATAGATTCATTGTAGTATTTCCCCGTTTGCTGCTGTCACAAGCGTATGTGTTCACTGCTTGAGTGAAGAGTAAACATTGTTATTCCTATTAATGGTTAAGTATGTTGCATCTCCCACAAGGTTCTCATACAGTATACTTATTTCTAAAAGCATCTCACTTGCTTTAACAGAGAAAAGCATAGCTAAAGTATTTTACTTTCCACTTTAGGAAGGATTTATTGTCAATGTATTATTTTTATGTTAGCTGCCAAAGTGCCAAAGTTTATTGTATATAATTTTCATTTTAGAACTTTAGTTGATTTTAGCAATAAGAGAAGATAAATCATATACTGTATGTGTGACTCATTTAAAGGAGAATGTAAGGTTTGAGTTATTAGGTGCTCGAACAGACACTTGGGCCAATGACTTTAGAAACATCCAGTCTGAACATTTCTTAACGTTAATATCAAATAAAACATTTTTTTTATGCAGTAATATCAATTTTTCTTTCTTTTACAGAACCGGTCCTACAAACTAGCATAGGATATTTCACTTGCTTGGCATGAAGGTGTCCCATCTTTGCCCCAGATTTTTTTTTGTATTAATTGATCCAAACAGCCAGCTCTCAATCCAGGTCAACTTGGACTCTATTAACTACCCATTATAAAATTTCACTTCCACACTAACATGTTTTGTCCAGTCCTTGCCTTAGTCATACCTGTCAGCACACCCACATCCTCTTATATATGCCTCCTAATTAGCAGAAGAGAAAATATATCAAAAGTGTGAATGGCTAGAAGAGGGAGTGTGTCAACTTTTAATACAATGCAAAAGACCTAAAATCATATTATACGGTATAAACATAAAAACATACAAAATAGAAAAATAGATACCACCAAGCTATCATTTATAAAGACAGCCATCAAGGGCAGTGATGAATAACAACAACAACAAAAATAAAATAAGAATACATCACTTTTATACGAAGTTTCCCTTTCAGTATCACATCAGCCTAACAGAAAATATTCAGCCTCATATAATTAATCCATTATTACTACTACCTTATTCAGACCTTCAGCCTGTCTTTCTACAGACCCACACTGTGTATTCGCCCAGTCAGTGCCAACACTCTTAGCACTATAGCCCTCTATCTATGGAGTTGCCAAGCTTGGGTTTTTTAAAAGCCCTGCCTGTTCAAACACTGTCTCTTACTGTGAATGACTGTAACCTATGTGAACTTTGTCAATCTGGTCAAATCACTTGTCCATAGAGCCTGACAGGCCCGGAGACCAATTTCTGAATTTTACAACAATCCACGGAAGAGTCCTAAACTGAATTACTCTATTTGGGCACATGTGGGACTTGCACAGTTCCAAAAAAATGGTGCTCTGTCACATTAAAGTATAAATAAAGGCATTTTGTTTTAGTTTTGGATTGGAGTGGAGAGGGATTACAACTCATTTTTTTCTGTCTGTCCCTGTTAGGGAGATTCACCCTCTACATTTATCCTGTTTACCGTTATGGTTGAAAGTGTAAGAAAAATAAAATCCTAAGTGTTGTGTTGTCCCCAGAAAAATAATAGAGGATAAATCCTCCAGTGGGGAGACTAGTTCTGGTGACCTGGGGCAACCCAAGGAGTTCTCCTAATTTGCAGGGATTTCCTCTCACTTCCTGTTTTGGCTATGGGACAGGAAGTGAAGGGAAATCTCTCCAATAGGACACAGATGGCAATAAAAAATCTGACAGGGGTTATAACCCTCCCTTACTATATTCAAAATGAAAACAAAAGAAGTCTTGTCTATAATTCTACTTTACGCGTTTCTATCATTTTAACTCTTGCAGGTACACCACACCTGCCACATAAGATGTGCTCTGACTTTCAAGGGCTCCTTTAGCATTCCTTTATCTGAGCACCAATTGTAGAATTGATGATGCCATTATCATGAAATGTGTCAGTGATGTTGTCACTGACATATGTGAATCTGCAAGTGCTGTGCATTCTCTCACCCCTGACCACGGCCTTTGTATTGGTGATAGCCCCATTAAGGATTAAGGAGGTTGTAAGTCCCATACAACAAATGGGACATTTACAAGTATGCTCTTTATCATCTAAAGCATTTGTTTTATCCATCATCAAGTTTGAGTTTGATATATGCCAAAGTGCCACATGCCTAATGATTACAATACAGAAGAAAAGAAAAAAGCGCAGAATGGATTTTTAGGGCACCACATTAAAACACAAATGATAAAACAAATAAGTGTATTGACATATGAATAAAAGGAGAAAGATTTTCATAAAAAGCACGTCTGATAAATAAAAATCCCCATTACATCATAACCACCAACCATTGCACGTCACACATTTTCTAATTTAACATTCAGATTTTGACAAATATGTTACTATTGCTGTTACTGTTGCTCTTACTATGTCCATAGATGTTACCTCATTGACTAATTGGATTGGAAGTTAGCAATCTGTTTGTGTCCTTCCTGTTGGAGATTTGTTGGCCAATCTGTGCCTTACTTTTAAACTTTTGGATTTAATTATTCTTTGCAGATTATGGGAATCCTCATGAGTCCCTTTGGGTAGTTTACTTTTTTATTTGATGTGGGAGACATTGATCATCCTGTATATATAATTTCCAATTGTTGAGTTGAAAATTGTGGCATGCACTGTGGGAACCTCTCTGAGCTTTTGTGAGTAGTTCCTTGCCTTTCTCTCTTCCTCTTCCCAAAGGGTGTATATCCTATTGAGGAACTCCTGGAGCTTCTTGTGCTTCCTTTTTTCTTAAACTGTGGGGGTCAATGATGTCCTATGGACTTTCTATTTTAATTTATGAGCTGATAATTCCTCCTAGTTTAATATCCTCTTATATTGACCACCAAGCTACCCCTGAAGAAGAGTAATCTGAAACTGAAACACGTCGGGGCTCACATATAGTGGTTTTCAAAATGAGACCATTGTGATACACAATTTGTAACATGTGTAATGGTTGGTCGTTATGATGTATTTAATGGGTAATATTTATCAGACTTGCTTTTTATGAAAATGCTTCTCCTTTCATTCACATTTCAATAAAATTATTTGTTTTATCATTGTTTTCTATTGGTGCCCTAAAAATCTAAGTCTGTGCTTTTTTCTTTTCTTCTCTTTTATGATTTATCCATCATGTGAACTTCCATGTAAATTTACCCTTGTAAATTTCATTAAGGAATTGGTTATTACAAAGCCATTTATAGTACACCTTTGTTGCCCCATATGGGTAACTTTCTGGATGGGTACACACTAATATGGGATTTGTGCATGCTATCAAGTACACTGACACTATACAAACTACATGAGATTTTTACTGGCTTACACATATGTGCTTTTGCCTGTACTATACATTTTTGTGTTTTGAAGTCAGGATGCCTCAACGCATCATGCCTTCTGCTAGTCTATGCATATGTACTTCTGCATGAAATACACACTGCTGTGACTGGGAATTGTGATGCCATATTTGACTATGCACAATGTCAAGTGCTTTGACCTTTCTTTTGGTTTTGGCTTATGCATGGTTAGACTTGCTTATTAAGGGGGACAATATAGGTACAATACAATAGAATACAAAAGGATTAAGAGAGCCCTGCTCAGAAGAGCTTACAATCTAATGGGGGCATTGATCATCTGTCTGCATTCCTATGAAGAAATATTTCAGCAACTATAAGCACCTATACAGATCCAGTATTGGACTTTATACTAGTGAATTACAACTTGCTTATAGTTCCACATCCACAAATATGGTAAATGGATGTTTATGGTTGCTCCAAGGTGATCTTATATCTAAATATATATATTATAAATAATATAAATATATATCTCTGGATTCAACTCATTATAAGGGTTGACAAGATTATATGTGAATACTGGATGTTAACATATATACAAGATATCTGAATTTTTGTTATATATATTCCTACAAGATAACTGGTCAGGTGCTTGCTTAATTCTAGAAATACAATAGTGCTATAGGGTCCCTCTGCTATATGTTGACAAGCTTTTAAATGGGATTTCCTAGAGTTTTGGTTTATGTAGATTTACTGTACAGGGTGGGCCATTTATATGGATACACCTTAATAAAATGGGAATGGTTGGTGATATTAACTTCCTGTTTGTGGCACATTAGTATATGTGAAGGGGGAAACTTTTCAAGATGGGTGGTGACGACCATGGCGGCCATTTTGAAGTCGGCCATTTTGAATCCAACTTTTGTTTTTTCAATAGGAAGAGGGTCATGTGACACATCAAACTTATTGGGAATTTCACAAGAAAAACAATGGTGTGCTTGGTTTTAACATAACTTTATTCTTTCATGAGTTATTTACAAGTTTCTGACCACTTATAAAATGTGTTCAATGTGCTGCCCATTGTGTTGGATTGTCAATGCCACCCTCTTCTCCCACTCTTCACACACTGATAGCAACACCGCAGGAGAAATGCTAGCACAGGCTTCCAGTATCCATAGTTTCAGGTGCTGCACATCTCGTATCTTCACAGCATATGTTTTTTTTATGGTTTTTATGGTCAGTAAAAACCAATACCGGGTGAGCTGCTCCTTCCAGGAGGTACCGCCATTCCTCCAAAGCCGACTTGATAGCCAGCAATTCCCTATCACCGACATCATAGTTCCAGCAAGATGGTGCACCACCACATTATGGGTGTCGGCTCCGAGCATTCCTAGATGAACAGTTTCCTGGAAAGTGGATTGGTCATCGTGGGCCAGTTGAATGGCCCCCAAGGTCTCCCGATCTGACCCCCTTAGACTTTTATCTTTGGGGTCATCTGAAGGCAATTGTCTATGCTGTGAAGATACGAGATGTGCAGCACCTGAAACTACAGATACTGGAAGCCTGTGCTAGCATTTCTCCTGTGGTGTTGCTATCAGTGTGTGAAGAGTGGGAGAAGAGGGTTGCATTGACAATCCAACACAATGGGCAGCACATTGAACACATTTTATAAGTGGTCAGAAACGTGTAAATAACTAATGAAAGAATAAAGTTACGTTAAAACCAAGCACACCATTGTTTTTCTTGTTAAATTCCCAATAAGTTTGATGTGTCACATGACCCTCTTCCTATTAAAAAAACAAAAGTTGGATTCAAAATGGCCGAATTCAAAATGGCCGCCATGATCCCCACCCATCTTGAAAAGTTTCCCCCCTCACATATACTAATGTGACACAAACAGGAAGTTAATATCACCAACCATTCCCATTTTATTAAGGTGTATCCATATAAATGGCCCACCCTGTACATTTATGTATTGTGTTTATAGTTTTTAAAATGTTATTATATTAATACATAATATTATATATTATTTTGTTATATTATATTAGATACAATATTTTAGAATTAATAAAATATATTTTTAAATACTTTTTAAAATTTTATATTTTTTACATTTCTAATTATATTTTTAGCTAAATCTTAATTGTTTTGGTACCAGCTTTTGAGCCAAAACCTATAAATGTGATTCCACGTGTATTATGTGAGTGTCATGGTTAGGATATGAGATGGTTTATGATATTTTTTTTGATATACAGTATCTCACAAAAGTGAGTACACCCCTCATATTTTTGTAAATATTTTATTATATATTTTCATGTGACAACACTGAAGAAATGACAAGAAGAAGAAATTGCTACAATGTAAAGTAGTGAGTGTACAGCTTGTATCACAGTGTAAATTTGCTATCCCCTCAAAATAACTCAACACACAGCCATTAATGTCTAAACCGCTGGCAACAAAAGTGAGCACACCCCTGAGTGAAAATGTCTAAATTGGGCCCAAAGTGTCAATATTTTGTGTGGCCACCATTAACCCTCTTGGGCATGGAGTTCACCAGAGCTTCACAGGTTGCCACTGGAGTCCTCTTCCACTCCTCCATGACAACATCATGGAGCTGGTGGATGTTAGAGACCTTGCGCTCCTCCACCTTCCGTTTGAGGATACTCCACAGATGCTCAATAGGGTTTAGGTCTGGAAACATGTGTGGCCAGTCCATCACCTTTACACTCAGCTTCTTTAGTAAAGCAGTGGTCAACTTGGAGGTGTGTTTGGGGTCGTTATTATGTTGGAATACTGCCCTGAGGCCCAATCTCCAAAGGTAGGGGATCATGCGCTGCTTCAGTATGTCACAGTACATGTTGGCATTCATAGTTCCCTCAATCAAATGTAGCTCCCCTGTGACGGTAGCACTCATGCAGCCCCAGACCATGACACTCCCACCACCATGCATGACTGTAAGCAAGACACACTTGTCTTTGTAATCCTTACCTGTTTGCCGCCCAACACACTCTTGACACGATCTGAACCAAATACGTTTATCTTGGTCTCATCAGACCACAGGACATGGTTCCAGTAATCCATGACCTTAGTCTGCTTGTCTTCAGCAAACTGGGGGCTTTCTTGTTCATCATCTTTAGAAAAGGCTTCCTTCTGGGATGACAGCCATGCAGACCAATTTGATGCAGTGTTTGGCATATGGTCTGAGCACTGACAGACTGACCACCCACCCCTTCAACCTCTGCAGCAATGCTGGTAACATTCTTACATACATAAATAAGTTATATTTCCGCGCTTAGGATCAGAGATATTATTATTATGTAGGACTGCTGCCTTCCTATAATTACCTCCTAAAAGGGAGAAAATACAAAGCTAAATATCAAAGGAATGGCGCTGTCTCTATGAGCAAGCTAATAAACAAAAAAAAAAACTGTTGTGCCTACACATATAAATGACACCATTAAGTGCAATGTGCGAAACTGAAATGATCTCATATGTAATAGTAAATAAGAAAGTCCATAAAATAGTTTGCTATGTTGTGTGTTCAACTGCATAAAAAGTCCCAATATGTGAGTTATGTATCAAATATAAAAATGCAAACAGTAAAAAACAGTGGGAAAAAAAAATTAAATTAAAATAATAACAACAAAAAATCTGAAGGTGACTTTAGTGCTTCATCTGTGCAAATAGCAGCAAGGTGACTTCCACACGTGCTCCCCCTCTCAGGTCCCTACTCACCACATCTCTGCACCCCCCCAGGGGTAACTCACATGAAGCAAGTGGGGTCTTTAAATCCTGTGCTCCACTCCTCTGTTTAAGCCTCCAAACACCAATCCTCTGCTCACACGATCCACATCTCTGCCCCTCTGCAGGGGTAACTCGCATGAAGCGAATGGGGTCTTTAAATCCTGTGCTCCACTCTTCTATTTAAGCCTCCAAACACCAATCCTCTGCTCTCACGATCCTCTCCAAGTTGATATCATATAAGGAGAACAAGGAGTCCAGAATAGTGTATTACTGTAATAAATGCTTTTATTTGTAAAAATGCATGCAGGTAAGAACAAGGTTTAAAATGTCCCGGCTGGTGCACAAAACGGGTAATAACAGCTCCTGCTTGAGGAAGGTAGGAACTTCTTCCTCCTCCGCCGTTTTGCGCTCCACTAGTCGGATCCACCAGTCCCGGACGTGACGTGCGGCGTACGCTGTGGCCCCAAGGCCACAAACTATACATATACAGTATATGGATGACAATTACTATTAAATGCCGGCTTCGCTGGGGCCCATATGGTGGTGCACTTAAATGTATTCCTCTCCTAGATAGAAGCAATAGGCTGACAAACAGTTTAAACTATAGGGTGCTTCATTAACTGCTTGAAGACAGATTAAGTGAGATAACAAATGAAAAAGGGCAACACACAGGTGGGAGGAAGAAAAGCAGGAGAATATCTATGCTCCAGTGTGAGAAGTCAGATCCTGGGCTGACAGAATATCACTGCAGATGGCTGCAGGGGAGCTGTTTGGCCAAGTACAGTCTTACTGGTATGGCAGAGGTGAAAGGTGATAAACTACTGTATCTGCGATCATTGATCAAAGTAAGGATGGGTAAATAACTCTCTCCGGCACATCTGTGGCAAGCTACTGTGCTGTGGTGGACAGGCATAGTTACATAGGTAGTCTGGGTGAAAAAAGACACTTCTCCGCATACGGAACTCTGCAACAATCCTGCCTGCCTGCCTATTGGATGGGGTAAGTGCGGGACTTGTCCTGACCTCGGGGGGTTTCTGCAATGTACCCCACTGGCTGCATAACTGCCCCACCTGTGATATTGGCTGCATAACTGCCCCCACCTGTGTCACTGGCTGCATAACTGCCCCCACCTGTTATATTGGCTGCATAACTGCCCCCACCTGTGTCACTGGCTGCAAACTGCCCCACCTGTGTCACTGGCTGCATAACTGCCCCCACCTGTGTCACTGGCTGCAAACTGCCCCCACTTGTGATACTGGCTGCATTAGTGCCCCCACCTGTGTCACTGGCTGCATAACTGCCCCCACCTGTGGTAGTGGCTGCATAAGTGTCCCCACCTGTGTCACTGGCTGCAAACTGCCCCATCTGTGACACTGGCTACATAACTGCCCCCACCTGTGATACTGGCTACATAACTGCCCCCACCTGTGTCACTGGCTGCATAACTGCCCCCACCTGTGATACTGGCTGCATAACTGCCCCCACTTGTGTTACTGGCTGCAAACTGCCCCCACCTGTGATACTGGCTGCATAATTGCCCCAGCTGTTTCACTGGCTGCTTAACTGCCCCCACCTGTTTCACAGGCTGCATAACTGCACCCACCTGTGATACTGGTTGTATAACTGCCCCCACCTGTGTCACTGGCTGCATAACTGCCCCCACCTGAGATACTGGCTGCATAACTGCCCCCACCTGTGTCACTGGTTGAAAATTGCCCTCACCTGTGATACTGGCTGCTTAACTGCCCCCACCTGTGTCACTGGCTGCAAATTGCCCCCACCTGTGATACTGGCTGCATAACTGCCCCACCTGTGATACTGGCTGCATAACTTCCCCCACCTGTGATACTGGCGGCAAACTGCCCCCACCTGCGATACTGGCTGCATAACTGCCCCCACCTGTGATACTGGCTGCATAACTGCCCCCACCTGTGATACTGGCTGCATAAGTGCCCCCACCTGTGTCACTGGCTGAAAACTGCCCCCAGCTGTGATACTGGCTGCAAACTGCCCCCACTTGTGATACTGGCTGCATAATTGCCCCCAGCTGTTTCACTGGTTGCTTAACTGCCCCCACCTGTTTCACTGGCTGCATAACTGCCCCCAGCTGTTTCACTGGCTGCTTAACTGCCCCCACCTGTTTCACTGGCTGCATAACTGCCCCCACCTGTGATACTGGTTGTATAACTGCCCCACCTGTGTCACTGGCTGCATAACTGCCCCCACCTGAGATACTGGCTGCATAACTGCCCCCACCTGTGTCACTGGTTGAAAATTGCCCCCACCTGTGATACTGGCTGCTTAACTGCCCCCACCTGTGTCACTGGCTGCATAACTGCCCCCACCTGTGATACTGGCTGCATAACTGCCCCCATCTGTGTCACTGGCTGCATAACTGCCCCCACCTGTGATACTGGCTGCATAACTGCCCCCACCTGTGTCACTGGCTGCATAAGTGCCCCTACCCGTGTTATTGGCTGCATAAGTGCCCCCACCTGTGATACTGGCTGCATAACTGCCCTCACCTGTGATATTGCCTGCAATTTACCCCCACCTGTGATATTAGCTGCAATTTACCCCCACCTGCGTAATTGCCTGCAATTTACCCCACCTGTGATACTGGCTGCTATATACTCCCACCTGTGATATTGGCTGCAATTTACCCACCTGTGATGCTGAGCTGTATACTGTGCCCTGTGATGCTGAGCTGTATACTGTGTCCTGTGATGCTGAGCTGTATACTGTGTTCTGTGATGCTGAGCTGTGTACTCCTGACACAATATGTGGAATACAGGGGACGGAGAGGGTGGATTCTATGAGGGGTGGGGCTTATTAGAAGTAGGAGGGGCAAAAGGAAGGGCGGGGCCTGCCCCCCATCCTAAAACTTCACCAGCCACCACTGTAATCCAGGCCTTTTTTAACCACTTAAGGACCAACCCACATACATTTACTGCGGCAGGGTGGCCCTTAAGTGCAAAATAATTTACCTGTACATGACTCTCGTGCACAACTCTGAGGTGCGCCGCCGGAGCTGCACTCCCACTGTGATTGGCCACCCACGATCGATTGCTGGATAGAAAGAAGGACGGTCTGCCTATGTAAACAAGGCATATAGCCCATCTGTCAAACAGGATGTGAATCACTAGGAAAAAAACTGGTCACTGTGGTTATGTCACTAGTCACGATTTTGTTTACGTGACGGTGACATATATACTGTGACCGTCCCTTCCCCAATTGTAGTCCCCCTCAGTTTCCCAATTGACACAATTGATCGTCATAAAAGAATGACACACCCCCAGCCTACATGAGCTCCTTCTCTCTGTAAACACAAAGACTAATTGTCTTTAGTGTCTACAGAGAGAAGGACAAACTGTCTACCCGATATACGGAACAAATGTATCCGTCTGGCAGGAAGAAAGATAGGTCGTTAGCTAGCACCCACCGGTTAGTGTCACCCTCACGTCGAGGCCGC
>BLSH010128270.1:356058-371482 GCA_018402905.1 Glandirana rugosa | reverse complement strand
CTTAACTCACTTCAGCTGTTGCCAACAGCCCCCCTAAGGCTTGGAACCCTCCTAGGGAGGAAAGAACAATCTGCTTAGGCTACCTGCACATTTATCAGCTTCTCAGCTACCCTCTGGACACACCTTCCTGAGTATTGGCTGGGACCTGATAAATATTCAACTGATCATTTGAATCTCTCTCCTTATGCTCTGGTAGCAATCAATTGCTTGGCTCAGGAGACCCTGATCAGATCAAAACAGGCAATTAGTGCTCCATTCAATACAGCGGAACCAACAGCAAAATTTACCTAGCAGCCTAGCTAGAAGGGTGCAACATGTAAATTATATTGTGTTGATTGTGAGAAGCAGTAGTACCTAGGCTGAAGAATGCAATTTACTTGAGGACAAGTAAGAGAATATTTCTATTCAGGGTATTGTGCCTCCTGCCGCCACTACCCAATACTCCAAATCTACAGTTCTATTACTGATAGTGATGGCTTCTTCTGTGTCAGTGCAGTCAGTGCAGTCAGTTTCTGACCCTCCTGTTAGCTTTGGCATCCAAGTCCATCAGTTATGATTGTAGGGAAACCCGTGTCAACTGACCTCTTATCTGCACCAACAGTTTCTACCATCACATGCATACCATTAATGTTTTCTGAAGGTATGCATGATGTCCAGTGCTGCAGTTATCTGTTGCACTTGGCCACAAATGTTTAGAAATCTGTCCAAAATTACCATACATTCCTGCTGTGATCCAGCCTTCTGACATTGCAATTGTGACCCTGTACTTTTACTAAGATCCTGTTCCCCAGATCTGTAAACTGTGTCCCATTACTATATATTCAGATTAGCAATTTAAAAGTAAGGGAATTATAACCTCTAGATTTGAGCATAACATGCTTCTTTACTTAGTTGTCCAAAAGAACTAGAGAGCATGAACACAATCCTGGGTTCCTAAGTAGCATCTTCTGGCATCTCTGTTGGTTGAGGAATATCTAATTCTTATTTTTCTGTATTTCCCTGTTAACTGTGGGGAACTGCGGTGATCCACAAACTACAGGCAACTGACTCCCTCACTTCTTCTGCACATCCTTTTATTGGTTTGGAGAACATGTCTTGGCTTGTACAGCTTGGCTTTCATTTGGTATTTTCTTTTTCCCCCTTAAGACTATCATTTAAAAACGTGATTAAGCAATTAAATGAGCCGGTTTATCATCTATTCAAAAATGTGCTCCTTAGACCCCACTTGTGTCATATTTGCAGGAATTTAATGCTTGCCAGGACAAAATAATACCTTGACAGATTTTTTTCAGACAGCCAGTATTCATTTATGAAAGGCATCAATACATGTGCACATATACAGTATATTTATGCAGAGAGAGACAGTACCAGCACAGTAGAAAGTTGACCACCTTTCTTAAGGAAACAAACAGAAGGAAAGGGGGCATAGAATGAGTGGGGACCTTTTCAGTTAAGACACTGCTGTATCTGGCACCAGGTAATATAAATTAGGAGAACATTTCCTTTTAATTGTCATTTACCTTTAAGAAGTACACTAATTTACATCAAGTGTACGTTATATGCCAGAATTCATTATGTGTCTGTGATGCAGTGCCACTTAAATGTATGTCTATGAGAATAACAGCATGAGGTGGCTGATTAATTCAATTATGCCACCCACTCACACCCATTGTTTTTTAAGGTTGCAAAAAAGATGCACAGTGCTACTGAACAAAATAAAACAATCTGTGCCACATTATTTGGGTATTTTCCTTTGGTCGCCCATAGCTGATCTGTTTCTTATTTTAGATAAAACTATGCAGTTGTTCTATTTTTTTTTCCATCATTTTTATTGTTTTCTGGATAATTTGTACAAACAAAAAGTGTCATACAGAATGTGTCTAACAACGCTTATATATTTTATTTTATTTTTTACAATTGAAAATCTATCCAGTTCAAACACAAATCATTTCTTTTTGAGATAATTTTAAAATTGTCCATGGATTATTGATTGTGGCATCTAGAGACTAAAAGGTGTCAGTTGATACATAAAGGCGATATGGTACTCCCCTTGCCAGATATGAACACAGTCAGTACATAAATCAATAAAAGATTATTTTCATGGAACAATTTTCTTTTCTTTCAAAAAGTGCATTAAATAGATAATACAGATAAAAGAAAAAGCAAACTTTCCAGGTACCCAGGATGAGATTTGATAACTTTTTATAACCAAAAAACTTTTATTAATAGCATATTAAAATGCATGAAAAATCTATTGCTCTCAAACACAATATGTTGCAGTACTGCAATATTTGTGACCTTCTCTATCTAACACATATTAGCTACTTGTCCAGGGCCAGATTAAGAGCATCATGGGCCTGGTGCTGAGGATTTTGGTGGGCCTTTCATGCTCCCAACATTGTGGGAATAGTTTGGGGATGGCCCCTTCCTGTCCCAACATCACTGCACACCAGTGCACAAAGCAAGGTCCATAAAGACATGGATGAGTGAGTTTGGAGTGGAGGAACTTAACTGGCCTGCACAGAGTCCTGCCATCAACCCAATAGAACACCTTTTGGCTTAATTAGAGCGGAGACTGAGCCAGGCCTTCTCATCCACATCAGTGCCTGACCTCACTGTACTGTGCATGTGCCGATGTGCCGATGTGCCGTTTCTTGACTGAGATCGTGCCGTGATTGGCAGCTCCTGTCACAGAGCCGGAGATCACGGCCCCGGAAGGAAGAGGGGTGAAGATGGATGCGGCCTGGAGCGGGGACATCGCAGGCTTCCAATGCAGGTAAGTGACACACAATAGACTAGTATGCGATGCAAACTAGCCTATTATGCTTTTATATTACAGGGTAACAAAGAGGGAGTAAAACCCATCCTCTTTAAAATCATTTGGAAAGAATAAAAAATAAAACAAATGGGATTCATTTTAAATTTCCATAAGCAATGGTATTGTTATTTGGTTTGTAAAGACACCTGTGTGAGTTTGGGGAAATATTTTTGTGAGATAGATATCAACAAGCAAAAGTGACAGAGAAAAAATAATATTTTAACAAAACATGAAAAAAGATTGAACATTCTACCAATCTTAAAAACAAAATAAATTATCAAAATTGCAACATTGTTGCAATGACAAATTCTTTGAGAGAAAGATACATTTCATCTCAACATGAAAAGGATTTCTTTGGGGAAGTGACAATTGTATTAGAATGAATGGCTGAAGATTGCATTGGGCTGCATTGCTCCAACTTTTACTCCCAAAAAATTCTAACAGCTCTCATTTTGGTAATTTACTATAGCGCCCTATAATTACTCCATGGATGGTCATGCTCAGCTGTGCTCTGCACCTTGGAGTAAATAGATGGGGAATTTATCTCTTCTCTTTTTAAGATATTTCAGTGTAGAAATCACTTTTCACACAGTTTAAAAGCAGATTATGTTTAAACCATATCCCACAAATTTTAGTACAATTTAGGTGATTATATCATGCGCTAAACATTATTTCCATGTGCAGATCTCCAGGTCCTAACTGGAGTAAGGATCTGGGTGCTATCTGTTGCCTGGGCGCTATTTAGCACCATTTGCTGTATTTTGCGCTATGGGGGTGAAAGCTGTGGGGAAGGAACAAGAATCAGCCTCTATGCTGTGCTACTCTGTGGAACTCAGCTGCTGCCTGTGATTTACATAACAATAGCTCCTGCTGGCCGCCCGCAATTTACATAACAATAGCGCCTGCCGCCCGCAAATTACATAACAATGGTGTACACACGCAGAGCTAAACAGCATTAATGACTCACTGGCAT
The DNA here is from genome assembly GCA_018402905.1 of Glandirana rugosa. Taxonomy (NCBI): domain Eukaryota; kingdom Metazoa; phylum Chordata; class Amphibia; order Anura; family Ranidae; genus Glandirana; species Glandirana rugosa. Next base: position 367,691 of record BLSH010128270.1, on the reverse strand, counting down.
GGGCCTATTTTGAGGTAGGGGCCTGGAGCTGCAGCTCCAATAGCCCCTATGTTAATCCGGCCCTGTATTTGTCTAATAATAATAGTCACATGGCTCAGCATTGTATCAAGAGAGGTTTCCCTAAGTTGGCTAATGAAGCAGTGAAGTAAAGATTTCTCAATGTGTTTCTCAGGGTTTAAAATCGACTTATTCGGAGGCACAATTGAGGCTATTTCTAAAATGTACCCTGACTCCTTGATAAAACCATGAGGGGTTACAGCTGACCCTGAGAACCAGAAATCTTTTTCCTATATTGTCCCTGTGCTCACCTTGGGAATGCCTTTTAGTGGCTTACTCTGTTAACAGCCACTAAAGCATGTAACTAATGTTATGTGAAATTATTTATATTGGTGAAATAACATTTATGCTTACTATTTACAGAATTGTTTTATGTTCATTTAAAAAGCAGCTTTAATTGTTCTCCTGAAGAAGCCAACTTTACATCTTGAGAAACGCATTGAGAAACTCATCTTGTTCGTGTACATGTGCATGTGTTTACATATAATGTTATTTACATATATTTTACTTATTTATTCAGATATGACTTTCCTTTAGGAGTCCAATTATTTTTGTGAATTACATATACTCTTGTATATTTATATTAACTATTTATGGTAATATATTTGATATTTGCACCAGCTCCTCATCATGCTTTTATTGTTTTGTATTAATTGTCATTTTAATAATTTTAATATCATATCTGGTTGTGTATATACTCCGTTTTTACTTTTAATAGTGCATCAGCTTTTTTCCCTTGTGTTTTCAGTGGTTGTTTTTGTTAATTTCTGGATTCTTTGCCAGCCGCAGCTCTGCATTCTCCAGCTATCCCTGCTGTCTCTAGCAGTCTAATGGGTGGGTTTACTTGTCGCCCACTATTTTCATGAAGGGAACAGCATGTTGCAGATAGACAGGCTTAGGAAAGAGGCATTGCTGCCTTAAAATGTGTAGCCATGCCCGTTCACGCCTCCTGGCGTGTGACCTCATCAGCCAAGTTCCCATGCTGCCAGATCAAGTCCAGAACCTGTGTATTCTCTCTTATTGGCGGTTTCTGCTCCCCGCTCTACTCCCTATTATCTTTGACCTGCCTGTGTTTCTGGATGATGGCAACAGAGACATGCACTTTTTATTCTACTGCATGACTGTGGTTTATTTGCTACACGAGTAGCACAAGAGTGTGGTTTATTTACTTTTTATTAATAAATTGATCTTACATACTACACTTGGAAGTGCCCTCTTGTGTTCCTTTGCATAGCTACAGATATTCCTTATATATGCTGAGGAGCTGCACTAAGTATTATTGAAGCCAGCTGAGCCTACCTGTTATATAGCCTATGTGGTCATTATGAACTTTTCAGTTTGCACTTCATCACTCTGGAGTCTACTGGATGATTTTGTGCTGTAACAGATGTTTTATTTTGCAAATCTTGCCACTGAAACCCTATAGTTTCAGTAATCTAGTTGCAAAGCATTCAAAGGATTCTATCTTGAGAAAAATATAGGAGGAGCTTTCACTACCTTTTTTAGTTGGCTAAATAAAATAAAACAATTTTGCTACTGGGTCTCCTTTAACATTGTACAAGGAAAACTTGCCAAGAACAAAACTGCATTTTTAGTATGATTCTGTTAATATTAGGTTTGGAACTTTAGATATAAAATATATTTACCTAATAATACCTGATTTCAGGAACCTGAAATTATGAAATATTCAGGATACATGACACATGTTATGCAGCCTATAATTATGGTTGCATGTTTTGATTTTCAAGTTACTTTTATGTGGAAAATTTGTGTTTTTCAGTGGCACAGTGTTGCAAAAACATCTCCCATGGTCCAAAGCACCACTGAGTTAAATTGATTTTCTTAGAAAATAAAAGTAGTGCATGCATGAATTATGACATGAAACACGAATATAACAAGAATTATGTTCAAAAATAGCTACTTTAAAATCTTTGTGAATTTTTGTGACCAGCATGAACCGTAAATCTGGAATTGTTCTCCAAATGTATTTGTCCTTTATTTCAAAATCAACCATAAATCAAGCAACTATTAACCTATCAATGAATGAGACAGCAGCTCGTAATGCACCAATAAAACACATCAATTAGCCTATAAAATATTTATGAGTTAAATAAATTATTAACCTCAAGTAACAATCCTACCTATTAAATAAAGTTAATATTCTCTGAAGGTAATTAATCTAATTGAAAAATTGTGCTGATCAAATAAATTAGCCAATAAAAATTAAAAAAAAAATTGAAAATAAGTTAGCATATGTAAGTAAATAGTTATAAAACACTGTTTACAGTATTAAAGTGTTACTAAACCCAGCAATATAAAAACAATTTATCCACCCCACAGTGCACACAGCATCTAAATCTTCTGTGTGATGAAGAGGAGGATGAGGATGACAGGGGGTGGGATGTTAGCAAGGTTGCAGTGGATGGCCAGGTGTGGTGAGGAGGAGGATGACAGGGGGTGGGGTGTTTGCAAAAGTATAGAAATATCTATGGCCTCAATATGCACGGCTGCAGGCTGCAACTGATGCTGCAAAAACATGTACAGTGGTGTTATCTCATTTATAGAATCACTGCCTTTAGAAATCCACTATAGCTTGTGTCCATGTGCTTTTATGGGAGGCGGATGACTTCCATGTGAAATCCCACCCACTGTGTTCACTTTTAGTTACTAGGCATGGAGGAGGAGGGAGGGTCTGGGCAGTCAGTTAGAATCTGTACACATGCCCACATTTGTGATGTAAATACCATGTGACCTGAAAGACTCAACTGAAACAGGAAATTTATAACACAGCATAAGGGAGACTGAACAGAGCATGTGTAAACCTACAACCATGTATGCGTGTAATAAGGTCTTACACAGTTAGATAGTGCAAGTAGGAAGTATCTGGCCACACAGGATCAAAGAGCCTTTTTACACAATGCAGAGCATTAACCCCTTAAAATCCACAGTGAGTATAACAAGCATGATATTCTGCACATACAGACTGATTTTACTGTTTTGGGTTTAGTAACACTTTAACAAATCTAATAACCTAATAGACTAATAAATACCATCAGATCAGCTACAGTAATCAGGTTAATTATAAATGATAAAATAAATTAAAAAAATCTTCTACAACTAATCAATTAACATACTAATTAAATTGAAATGAGCCAATGTATCAATAAAAAAAAATAAGTTAACCACTTAAGGACCGGAAGGATTTCCCACTATAGGACCAGAGCACTTTTTGCGATTCAGCACTGCGTCATTTTAACTGACGATTGTGCGGTCGTGCGAAGTTGTACCCAAACGAAATTGACGCCCTTTTTTTCCCACAAATAAAGCTTTCTTTTGGTGGTATTTGATCCCCTCTGCGTCACTTCTGATCACCGCTATAAACAAAAAAACAGCGAGAATTTATAAAAAAACAAAAAAACAATATTTTTTGCTTTTTGCTATAATACATATCCAAAAAAAAAAAAAAAAAAAATGAATTCATTCATCAGTTTTGGCCAATATATATTCACATAAATGTAGAGGCGTGATACTGCGCAGCCTAATAATATATAATAAAGTGCAAACTTCACATAAATATAGTGCCAGTGTAATAAATAAACCAGTGAATAAAGTGCTTCAAGTGCAGCAAAACTCAGCAAATAAAACTATAAAGTGCTTGACACTGTGCTAGAAAATAGAGAAATAGTAAAAATCAATGCGTATAATGAGCCATAAGCATTCAAGTCTCTATGAACGGTGCAGTGTGCAATAGTGCAAAAATTGCTTCCAAAGCGCATTCAAGTGATTTACTCGTGTGGTGTCAGCTGGTTTTGGAGGGAGTTCTCAGCCCTCCACCAAAAGGACTGTTGGGGGCATGCCTCAATCCCCGTCCCGTGCTCACAGAACTCGGTAATCGCCTATGTGTAATTAATCCTCTTTATGTTGGGGTGCTTTCCCCTTTAAGGCCCGTCCTCTTTGTCCTCCTCCTGACAGCAGGGTAATCTCCTATGTGTAATTGCTCCTCTACATGTTGGAGTGCTTTCCCCTTTAAGGCCCGTCCTCTTTATCCTATTTGCAGCGGTCAGCTTTCATCAATATGTAGCTCATTCATATAGGGGCCCGGCAGGGATAAGAATAAAGACTCTCATAGTGCAATACAATTAAGTACAACTGTGCTGTTTATTATAGCCAATTGCCTACTCACATATATGATGAACAGTAATGCAGTAGAACGACAGGTACATCGGCTATCGCCTCTTTACTCCTTGCTCTGTCTCACACTTAGTGTTCAATTACGTACGGTCCGGTCACTTCCGCCTACGCGTTACGTCACGTCACGTGACTTCATCATATATATATATATATATTCTTACTCATAATTAAAAAAAAAAGCGATCAGCATTTATTGACTGGTTTGCGCAAAAGTTGCCGTGTTTACAAACCATGAGAATTAATTTATGGCGTGTTTACTTTTTTTTTTTACTAGTAATGGCAGCGATCTGCGATTTTTATGGGGACTGTGAAATTGCAGCAGACATGTCGGACATTTTTTACACTTTTTTGGGACCAATGACATTTATACAGCGATCAAAAATTAAATATCCACTGATTACTGTGTAAATGTCATTGCCAGTGAAGGGGTTAACCTGCAGGGGGTGATCTAGGGGTTAACTGTGTTCCCTAGGCGTGTTCTAACTGTGAGGGGGCTGGGCTACCAGGGGCATAAGAGATCTAACTGATCCCAGTGACCGGGATCAGCAGATCTCTTACATGCTGCCTGACAGAACGGGGAAATGCTGTGTTTACATCGGCAGTTCCCCCATTTTCTTCTCTGCCAGGTAATCGTGGGGACCCGCGGCCACACTGCTGCAGAGTGTGGTGGGCATGAGAGCGTTTTGCCGGCGGTACGCTCCTGTCCGCTATCCGCGCACTTGTGAGCCACTGTTTATAAACGGCGATTCGCGAGATCATACCACTGTGCAGCAGTAAATGTACGCGAGCCAGTCGGCAAGTGGATAATATAGATAATTAGGTCTGGTTCACTTTAGTGCAATTTCTGAAAGAATTGCATGACAGTGGAAGTCACATTATTCTGTATGGTGCTTATTCACATCAATGCAGCACAGCGTGGCGTGGTTTTTTTAAAAGGATCCTGTGCTACTTTGGTGCAGTTGCTGCACTATTTTGGCCCCATAGTCTTCAATGGAAATGCACCAAAAACTTTTGCCTGCATTTTGTGCTGGTAGGAGCTGGTACCTGCTGGCATCCTAACAACCTGTGTCTCATTACTGCTGTCAGCTGAGGATTCCCGGCTGACAGCAGAATGTAAACAAAGACCTGTCTTTGGGGTCTGGAATGGATTTTAAGGAGGACCTCACACCAAAATCCATACCAGGTACCCCTCATAATTTGTAGCCAGAGGTCCCCCAAAATTTATACAATACCCTTATCCAAGCATGCAGTCTGCCAGGCCAGGAAAGGGGGGTTGCATGTGAGCCCCCTCCTTCTGAACCATATCAGGCCATGTGCTCTCAAAATGTCCCACCTGACAAAGTACCCTGTCCTCATGTTGATGAGGACAAGGACCTCTTCACCAAAACCCTGACCCTGGTTGTGGGGGTCTGAAGGCAGGGGCTGATCAGAATCTGGAAGCCCCCTTAAAAATAAGCAACCACAAAATACTAGCCTTCCCATGTGAATGAGTAAATGACTCAGCCAGTTGCTCCCATCCCATCCACAGTCGAGTGTTCCAGTGAGCGTGGGGGCAGAGGGGCAGAGCAGAGAGCTAGTGACAGACAGTCACCAGCTCTCTGCTCATGGAGCACAGAGCTATCAGTAGCCATTAATCACTGGGTTCTCAGTCTTAGAGCTGGCCGGGGACAGATGCTGTATCCACCTAGGTAAGCAGTGGCGGCCCATCCATAAGGGGCGCAGAGGGGCCACTCCCCCTATCCATGCACCCGGCCCCTAATCTACATGCAGTGCACCGGGCGCATGGATTCCAATTTAATTTTTTTTTAAGCACAGGAGCCTGAGGCTCTAATTGGCTTCATAAAAGGGTGGGCTCGGGGCGCAGAGCACTGTGCCCCAAGCCCACCCAGTTGTGTGACAAAAGCATATTAATATTGCCTTGATCGCTGCCATCCCATCCATCTTCCGCAGGTGGGGAGGGGGGTTGATTGTTGCATTTCCGGCCGTCTCCCGTGGGGGGGGTTTGGTGTTAATTTGCCACCCCCCCAATATATTAAGTACCAACTGCCACTGTAGGGATGTATGATTCTTTAAAAAAATTCCAAACTTCTCTTTTAAGTCTCCTACACAGCTGTTTCTGTTTCAGTTAATGTCTGTGGTTCAATCCACATACACTTCATTGTAATAGTGGCACATTTTATATTCAATTAATTTTTAGAAAATTTTCAAAGATTGTACATGATATGGGAGTACAAGTGATCATTTGGAAGATGGAAAATGTACAATGAAATTAGAAAGCAGACACTACAGTTACAACACAATTCGATTCAGGAGGAATCAGAGAGCCTTGCTAATTAGAGCTTGAAATCTAAAAAATATCAAACATACAGCTGGGACAAGGGTCAATAAACAATTACAAACTTCATAGTATAGCAATAGTTAACTAGTCTAAAGAACTAAAGCACGCAGTATAAGAGCCAAAGGCTTTAAAAAATTACATTTTCAGCTTTACTCAAAATAGTTGATGCAAAATTGAATACACCCCATAACAAAAACTACTACATCTAGTATTTTGTATGACCTCCATGATTTGTAAGGACAGCACCAAGTCTTCTAGGCATGGAATGAACAGGTTGGCGATATATTGCAACATCTATCTTTTTTCATTTTTCAAGAATGACCTCTTTTAGAGCTTGGATGCTGGATAGAGTGTGATGCTGAACTTGTCTCTTCAGAATTCCCCATAGGTGTTTGATTGGGTTCAGATCAGGAGACATACTACTTGGCCACTGAATCACTTTCACCCTGTTCTTCTTCAGAAATGCAACATGTGTGTTTTGGATCATTGTCATGTTGGAAAAGTGCATGACGACCAAGGACATGGAGTGATGGTAGCATCTTCTCTTTCAATATAGAGCAGTACGTCTGTGAATTCATGATACCATCAATGAAATGCAGCTCCCTGACACCAACAGCACTCATGCAGCCCCACAGAAGGACACTGCCACCACAATGTTTCATTGTAGGCACCATGCATTTTTCTTTGTACTCACCTTTGTGATGATACAGTTTTGAAGCCATCAGTTCTAAAAACATTTATCTTGGTCTCATCTCTCCAGAGTATAGAAGGAAATCAGCCGCAAACCCCGGGAGCTTGAATGCAGAAAAGTCTTTTATTTACATATGCCAAAAACATGCCAGAGGTAAACAGGATCCTCTTTATCTCTGGCATCTTTTTGGCATATGTGAATAAAGGACTTTTCTGCATTCAAGCTCCCCATGGTGTGCGGCTGATTTCCTTCTATATTCATGTTCCATAATGGCGAGCCGGAGCCACCACACACGTTAAACAGCTAAGTACTCATTCACCTGAGCGGTGTATATACCCTCCAATAATTCATCACTCCAGAGTACAGAGTCCCAGTAGTCTTCTTCTTTTTCAGCATGGGCCATGACAAATTCTAGGCAGGCTATTTTTGTGAATGGGCTATAGGAGAGGCTTCCTTTGTGGACGACACCCATGCATGCCATTCCTCTGCAGTGTACGCCGTATTGTGTCAGGGGAATCAATTATCCCAATTGGGCTTTCTACTTCTTTAGCTAACTTAAATGAACTTGCATGGTGACTTTCTTCAACCCTTCTTGGGATGGCCGTCCATCCGTGGACATCCTGGATGTATCTGTGAGATGGTTGCAGTTCCATCTTTGTTAATTTTTTAATCATTTTTGCTACAGTATTCTGATAAGTAAAGCTTTGCTGATCTTCTTGTATCCTTCTCCTTTCTTGTGTAAAGAAATTATTTTCTTTCTCAGGCCTTGTGACATTTCTCTTCCATGTGGTGATATTGCTGACAGCATGAAATGGGAATTGGTTTTCTTTGTTAAGTAACGCCTTTGTATAATCAACAGTCTGCTGGACACCTGTTTAATTAATAATTTGACTCACCTGTAGTTGAATTCTTGTTAATTAAGATTTTGTTGTCTAAAATGTAGCATTGCTCCTAAGACTTTCATTCTGGTGTATTCATTTTTGCAACATGGTCTTGAATGAATTTGTTAGGAAAATACTTGTTTGTGTGTGCAAATTAACAAATCTTGGTTGCAATCAATGGTCCACATTTGTGGAAGTATTTTGTAGTATAGTGTCCCATACAAAATGTTGATTCTGAAAGTAGAGTAAAGGTTTTTTGACAATTCTGTACATTCAAACGCACAATTTCAATTGACTTCCAATAATATCAATCACAGATCCACATTCCCTCCAACAATGTGCTATATTAACCAAAGACATTTTAGACAACATATATGAGGTAATATACCACCTATGTAGAACTTTTTGTAGCAGTTCCCAATGCTCTGTGCAAAGAGTAGAGCCATTAGACATCTTTGTGGCAGCTTGCCATTTAGAACCTGGGTAAACTTGGCCAATGTGGCATTCCAAAAGTGGAACATTTTAGAACTGCCTGAATTAGGTGCACAAGTCATTGTTAGAACCAAGAAGTGTTGCAGATGGTCTATGAATTTGTTGCAATACATTAACTAGAGCAAATAACACCAGAAAAGTAGTGCAGCAGCTTTACAGAATCCCACCCCCATTTTTTTCATTTTATTTCATTTTTAATTTTTATTTTTGGCACTCCTACATGTTGCCCATGGCAGTGACAAAGCTGTTATTTGATTAATAGCAAAGTGAGGGTTTACACCTTTTTTGTTTTGGATAGAGTAGGGAAGGTTTAAAATGCCTATCACGTAAATTTTTTCTGTCTGTGTCCTAATCGGGATATTTGTTCCTTTACTTCCTGTCTTAGAGATGCAACAGGAAGTAAAAAGAATCCTCCCTAAAGTGAGGAAAATGTTGCTTCCAGAACATTTGTCCCCATTGGGTGATTTATGTGCACCTCATGCTGGTATGATAGCTCTTACTTTCTGTCTCAGTGACAATGGTCACCCGGAACAATAGAGGGGTGAATCACTCCAGCAGAGACACAGGCAGAAATAAAAACTTGGAAGAGGTTCTAACCCTTCCTCACTTCATCCAAAACTCCAAAAAAAATGATGCCCTTACATACACTTTAAAGGCCAACTCCAGCCAAAACCGTTGAAGAGTTTACCACGTTGTCAGGCTATTTTTTGCTGTCTGTGTCCCCACAAACATCATATTTCCCCTCACATTCTGTCAGGGCAGGAAGGGCTATGTAGTCTCTAATGGGAATGTAGACAAAAACATATTTTTGTAGAGTAGGGTTAGAACTTCTGACTGTGTTTTTATTGCTTTACAGAGATAGGAAATAACCAATTACCAATGCAGTCCTAGACAGAAATAAAAACCTAGTAACAGAAGATGACCAGCACTTCAACATTAATAAATTCATCACAATTTACTGAAGATCCATGTCAGACAGAAAGTTGGTAGTCTGGCTTTTTGTTTGTTTGACATGGATCTTCAAGAAATTGCAATGAATACAATGCTGGAGCGTTGGCCATTAGGGATGGGCCCGATGTTCGAGTCGCTGTTCGAGTTTGCAGAATCTCAAACATTATGGGGCGTTCACAGCAAATTTGAGTGCCCCATAATGCAGTGCGAGACCGCGGGGAATAACACACGCTGATTGGTCAAAGCATGCTCATAACCTGCATGCTTTGGCCAATCACAGTGTGCTCTGCTGTGAGAGCCATTATTGGCCAGAGGCAGGGTGCCTTTGGCCAATCATGGCTCAGGGGTCTCAGTCCACGCCCCACACTATGTAAGGGCATTTGAACAGGGGCCGTATGTAGTGTGTGAACATGGAGAGTGGAGACTAGATCATTGAGCTAGTTTAACTAGGTTAGTTAGTGGCGTGTAGGCAGTGTAGTATATAGATAGTGTAGAGGATATACAGCCAGTGCAGGCAGTGTAGTATATAGATCTAGTGTAACCTATATACAGTCAGTGTAGTATATGGATACAGTGTAGCCTATATACAGTCAGTGCATGCAGTGTAAGAATATATACATATACAGTATAGTATGTATGTATATATATATATATATATATATATATATATATATATATATATATATATATATATACAGTGGTGTAGTGGATAGCGCTATCGCCTAGCACCAAAAGGGTCCCTGGTTTGAATCCCAACCACGACACTACCTGCCAGGAGTTTGCATGTTCTCCGTGTGCCTGCGTGGGTTTCCTCCGGGTTCTCCGGTTTCCTCCAACACTCCAAAGACATGCTGGTAGGTTAATTAGATCCTGTCTAGATTGACCTTAGTATATGAATGTAAGTTAGGGACCTTAGATTGTAAGCTCCTTGAGGGTAGGGACTGATGTGAATATATACACTATATGTGTAAAGCGATGCATAAATTGATGGCACTATATAAGCACCTGGAATAAATAAATAAAACAAATTCAAAATATATATATATACATGGCGCTGGGCATGTGCACTCAACTTTTTTGGTCAACCATTTAGAGGCCTGTTCTGAGTGGAACCTGTCCTGTTAAACCACTGTATGGTCTTGGCCACCGTGCTGCAGCTCAGTTTCAGGGTCTTGGCAATCTTCTTATAGCCTAGGTCATATTTATGTAGAGCAAAAATTCTTATTTTCAGATCCTCAGAGATTTCTTTGCCATGAGGTGCCATGTTATACTTCCAGTGACCAGTATGAGAGAGTGAGAGTGATAACACCAAATTTTACACACCTGAGACCTTGTAACACCAACAAGTCACATGACACCAGGGAGGAGAAATTATTAATTGGGCCCAATTTGGACATTTTCACTTAGGGGTGTACTCACTTTTGTTGACAGCACATTTACACCGTTATTCAAGCTGTACACTCACTACTTTACAGTGTTGCCACATGAAAAAATATAATAAAATATTTACAAAAATGTGAGGGGTGTACTCACTTTTGTGAGATACTGAATATATACTCTGCATTCAGTGTAGACTATATATACAGTACATTTGGCAGTGTACAGTATATAATACAGTGTAGTGCGTTGTTCAAATATATCCCCATCATGTCCGGAAGGCCACCAAGGAGAGGCAGACACTCCCAGACCACTAAAAGAGGGCAAGCCACCTCTGTGTCTACAGTGAAAAGTGGTGGAGGCGGACATGGTGCATCCTCTGCAGGCAAGTCATGCTAGTCCTTTTTTCCTGCTGTTGGCCATGTTATTGAGCCACAAGATGCAGAAGAGTTGGTGGAGTGGATAACTAAGCCGTCCTCATCCTCTGTCACCCAGGCTCATACTAGTTTGTCTTCCAATGCAGCTGCCAAAGCGGACTATTCCACCGGATCCTTGTACAGAGGAGTCACCAGAATTATTCAACCATAGTGTTGGTTATAATAAAATGAATTGCACAAATATGCAATGGGGGGGGGGGGGGGGGACGGTTTACATG
>BLSH010128270.1:343293-356048 GCA_018402905.1 Glandirana rugosa | reverse complement strand
GGGGGGGGGGGTAGGTGGGACTTTAAATGAAGGGTGTGGTGGTCAAAAAGTATCAATGGATATTGATAAATTAGGGTAAAAATGATTTTATTAGTGCAGATGATCATACATTGACATACAATTGTTCATGCTTGTGATCCAAAGAAGAAAAACATCATCAACAAACATCATACATGGTATAGGTTCCCCACCCATCAATTAGATATATACATACAATAAATAGAAAACAGTATAGGCTGCATGGCCCATGAACTGAAATTCCATGGGGTATTAACCCTATTTGAGATGGTAAAGATAATATAAACAGTGAGAGACCAATAGCGCACGATGGTAGCAAAGAACATGACAATTGTTGGCTCTACGCATTTCGTGGCAGATAGGGCCACTCATCAGGTGCTGGCGTGTATAGATCTACAATGAAATTTGAAAAATAGGTCTAATTAATATCCACATATAGTTGGATGGAGCATACACATTGTGTCGGTTACGTGCTGATGGAGGATGCACAGCAATTTGAAGGCTCAGATGTTGGTTCCCAGGTTGAGGAAGGGATTAACATGAGCCTAGAGAGAGGGGGTGCCACAGAAGGACAAGAAACTAGCATTAATGTTCCTCCAGTTGCAGAATACTGCCAAGTTTGCTCCAGTGATAAGGAGGGAGGGGATGATGAGGACACTGACTGTACTTGGGTGCCTGAGAGAAGAGAGGAGGAAAGTGAGGAGGAGGAGGTGGCACAACTTCAACAAGGCAGGATGTCCTCCAGGATCCAGCTTAAGGGCAGCCACCCTATTGCATCACACCACAGAGCTCCACAGGTGCAGGGCGCTCCTGACTGCTCGTTGACTTACAACATTTTAATGGTGTGGGCTTTTTTCCACACTTATGCAGTAGATCGCACTGTTGCTATTTGCAATCTATGTCTGAAGCGGATCAAGCGCGGCCAGAACAGCAGCCGCTTGGGTACCACATGCTTGACAAGACATGTGACGACCTGCCAAGCAGTCGTTGGCAACAGCACCTCAAAGACCCACATCATAAAACAAGGCAGACTTCTCCTTCCTCCTCATCTGTGACCTCAACCTCTACTATACCTCCAGTCCTCTCAAAAGCCTGCACTGAGAGGAATAAAGGTATAGCAATGGGTGCCACAAGTACTTGCATCCAATCTGCTAGCAGTATACCACCAGTTGATTTCAGCAGGCAAATTTCCCTACCCCAGCCACATGCTCAGCGTCTAAATGCTAGCTTGGCCAAATTGCTAGCAATACAACTGCTGCATAGTAGACTCTGCCACCTTTCATGAATTTGTGGAATGTGCTGTACCACAGTGGCAGGTTCCAAAAAGAAAATTATTTTCACGTAAGGCCATTCCAGCTCTCTACCATCATGTGGAAGGCAATGTTTTGGCCTCCTGGGACAGGAACAGCTACAAAGTTAATATTACTGCTGACTCATGATCCGGCAGGCATGGTCGGGGACATTACCTTTCCTTCACAGCTCACTCAATAACTCTGCTGGAAGCTGGGAAGGATGCAGGACAGGGTTCAGTGTTGGAGCTAGTTCTACCACCACACCTCCACAAAATGATGGTGATTCTGCCACATCTGCTCCCTCCACCCATTCCTCTTCTTCTTCCTCTGTGGCCTCTTCTGTAGAAGTGTCCTCTCAACCAGCAGTGCTCCCTAAGTGTTCAAGGGGCTATGCAAGCAGTCAGACTAAAGGATGTCATGCGGTGCTTCAGTTGGTCTGTCTAGGGGTCACACAGGGGCAAAGATTTTGTCTGCTCTGTGGGGGTAGGCTTAGAGGTGGTTGATGCCACGGCAGCTTGAGCCAGGAATGGTTGTATGTGACAATGGCACAAACGTTCTCTCTGCCCTCCGACAGAGACACTTGACACATGTTCCATGCTTGGCACATGTCCTGAATTTGGTGGTGCAGCATTTCTTGACCCAGGTACCCAGGCTTACCAGATATTCTGAGGCAGGCCAGAAAAGTCTGTGGTAATTTTCGGCTGTCATACAATGCCAGTGCTCGGCTGGCTGACATTCAGCAGGATTTCAATCTGCCCACCAACCGCCTCATTTGTGACATGCCCACCAGGTGGAACTCAACATTGGCAATGTTGCAGCGGCTGCACACACAGCAGAGGGCCATCAATGAGTACCTGTGTGAGTATGGCACCAGGAGGGCTCAGTGGAGCTTGGCTCCTTTTCGCCACTCCAGTGGTTACTGATCAAGGATGCATGCACTGTCCTGTCACCATTTGAGGAGGCCACAAGGATGGTGAGCAGCGACAATACATGCATCAGTGACACTGTCCCTCTAGTCCTCCCGCTGAAGCACACGCTTTGTGGGATCATAGACAGGGCACTTGAGGCAGAACAGCGGGAGGAAGAGGAGGTCTTCCTTTCCTCTCAAGGCACCCTTTATGCAGATAGCATTCCTGCAGGGCCCCAAACACACAGGGAGAAGAGGAGGAGCAGGAGGCTTGTGTCAGCATGAATGTAGAGGATTACATGCAGCAGTCTTCAAGGGATGGTTTTCAGTCCCCAGAAACCCAATGAGTTGTACATGGCTGGGAGGAGGTAGTTCCTGACAATGTCATCCTCAGTGACCCAGAGGACTCTCATGTCTACTCAAACTTAGCTGCATGGCCTCCCTGATTCTGCAAAGCCTGCGAAAAGTCCCAAGGGTTTGTGGTATCAAGGAGAGGGATCTTTACTGGTAGGCAACCCGTCTTGATCCACGTTACAAGGGTAATGTTGTAGAGCTCATCCTGCCTTTGCAGAGGGAGCAGAGGATGAAACATCTTCAGGATAGCTTGAAGAAAAGACTGTGCAATGCCTTTCAAAACCCTTGGAGGTTACCATTTCCTGGTGCTGGACAACATTTTTCTGAGGCTTCCTTCGGTCAGAGGAAGAGTGTTGGAGAAGGCAGCCGGCTGACCAATGCCTTTAAGAAATTCTTTAGTCCTCAGCACCCAGGGCTGATTTAAGCAACCATCATCAGTGTCTGCATTATATGGTGAAGTTATATCTAGGGGCAAGAGCGAGCAGACTTGAAGACCTTTCCAACTGAGCATCCACTGAGTTACTGGGTTTTGAGGATGGGCCACTTGCTCAATATGCAATCAAGCTACTGACCTGTCCTGAATCCAGCGTGCTTTCTGAATGGACATTTAGTGCTGCTGGAGGGTTTGTAACGGATCAAAGAATGCGCCTGTCCACAGACTCCATTGATAGGCTCACATTTATAAAAATGAATCAGTACCTGATCAGCAGATATCAAACCCCTGATGCTGATGTAACTGATTGAATTTGCTAGGAATCTGGGATCCCTTGAAGACTGCCAATGCTGCATATCCTATTCCTCCTGAATCCTGATAATGCTAGCTTCCAACAATATTTTGGGTTTAGGACACCACTAATACCCAAGGCCCAATTTTTCTACCCCTGTTTAACCTCCCTGGTGGTAATCCCGAGTGTGGCTCGGGATGGATTTTCAGTACCATTAGCGGTAACCCCGAGCCACACTCGGGATTGCATCGCTGGATCCAGGCAATGTTACTTACCTTGTCCCCTGGATCCAGCGATGTCCCCCGCAGTGTCTGCGGGCTGTGTCCGCCGCCAGATGATTCCTGTGTGCCGGGTTCCGTTCCCTGCGAGCGTCGCGTCGCACGGGGACGGAGACCGGCAGGAAATTCAAAAAGTAAAACACACAGCACACATACAGTACACTGTAATCTTACAGATTACATTACTATATGAAATAATTTCACATCCCCTTTGTCCCTAGTGGTCTGCCCAGAGCCCTGCATGCACTTTTATATAATAAATGTCATTCTTTCTGCTAAAAACTTGAGAATGTCCATAGCAACCAAAAAGTGTCCCTTTGCGTAAAAAGTGGTTTCTGATCAGCTAGAAAACAGCGATAGTAAATAAGAATCATTTGCAGAATTGTGTGGTACTGTTTTTTGGGGAAATTTATCATCAGACACTGAAAGTGACGACAGCGACAATTCTGCAACTGAGCAAATTTTTGTGTTTTTGGTTTGATTACATTATTGAATAAATTTTATTACTGTTATATTATTATTTTTGATAATTATTTTTAGTTATTTATTATATTATAATTTATGATTTCATTTTTAAAACTTTTTCATACCCGGGAAGTCTACTAGACTGTTGTTTGGACAGATTTAAGTGAGTTATTGGTAAGAATTGCAGGCCTACAATATAAAACGCCAAATTTTCATGCAAAATAATTGTACCGCTTTCAGCACCAAAAATCTGACATAATTATACCGCCAGGGAGGTTAACAGGGGCATGTCATTACAAATTTTGAAATAATTTTTAACAGCATGGCCTGTTCCTGCGCCCAACAAGAATAATTGTGAGGGGTTACAGTATTCTGCCCCCACCAATGCCCAAGGCCCAATTTTCCTACACCTGTTTGACTGGGGCATGTCATTACAAATTTCTAAATATTTTACAACAGCAGGGTCTGTTCCTGTGCCCAACAAGAGTAACTGTGAGGGGTTACAGTGTTCTGCCACCACCAACACCCAAGGCCCAACTTTTCGGCACCTGTTTAATAGGGGCGTGTCATTACAATTTTATAGAGTGCAGTCCCAGTAGTATATATAATAAATTTCAGACTATATGGTCCAGTCAGTGTAGTATATATAAAACACAGTGTATTGAAGTGGTTAAGAATTAGGAAAAAAACGGCATGGGGTCCCCCCAAAATCTATACCAGGCCTTTCGTGCCTGGTATGGATTTTACGGGGAACCCGTGCCAAAATTGAAAAAAAAATTGCGTGGAGGTCCCCCCAAAATCCAAACCAGGTCCTTCAGGTCTCGTATGAATTTTAAGGGGAACCCCGTGCCAATTCTTTTTTAAAAAATGGTGTGGGGTCCCCCCCAAAATCCAAACCAGGCTTTCGAGTCTGGTATGGATTTCAAGGGGAACCCAGCACCAAAATTTTTAAAAAATGGTGTGGGGGTCCCCCCAAAATCCATACCAGACCCTTAGTGTTACAAAAGTCAGTAGGCAGTTTTTGACAAGTCCTTTATTAAAAATGTCGTCTTCTTCCTCCGCTTCTTCTTCTTTCTTCTTCCGGTCTTCCTCCACCTTCTCTTTCCCCGCTTCTTCTTCTGGTCTTCTCCTTCTTTCAGTCTTCCTCCACTTTTTCCTTCCTCTCGTGATCTTCTTCTTCTTCCTCTTCCTCCACCGTGCTACCACTGCTGACCAGAGGCGACTCCCAGAATGGGCTGTCTTCAGTTTGATAGTTATTTTATAGGCTGGGGTCACCCAGGGACATAACCGAGTGACCCTGGCCCATTCTGGGAGTCGCCTCTGGTCAGCAGTGGGAGCGGCGGCGGCTGTGGAGGAAGAAGAAATAGAGGACAACAAGAGGCAGGAAGAAGAGGAGGAAGACCGAAAGAAGAAGGAGAAGACCAGAAAAAGCGGGGAATGAGAAGACCAGAAGAAACCCCAAAGCCCCCTCCCCATATTGAGGGCATGTGGCCTGGTATGGTTCAGGAGGGGGGGCACTCGCTCATCCCCTTCCTATCCTTACCTGTGCCATTTGACGCGGGGTTCCCCTTAAAATCCATACAGGACCCAAAGGGCCTTGTTTGGATTTTGGGGGGACCCCCACGCATTTTTTTTTATTTTGGCGCGGGGTTCCCCTTAAAATCCATATCAGACCCGAAGTTAGTCTTTAAATATACAATGCAAAAGTTTTATAGTTATGAATTACTAAGGCAGTGCCATAGTATTTAATTTTGTTTTTTTAGTGGAACTATGGTTAACATTTCATTTTTTGTTTAGAAATCAGCTCCAATCAATATTCTTGAAAATGTTTCCTCATTTTTTTCCTGCAGTTTTCTATAGCCTTTCAGTCTCAAGATTCAAGATCAAATATTTGTGTAATGATAAATATCACTTAATTATTTTAAGCATTTGGCTTTTGGTGATAATGCCGGTTCCATCAATATTGCATTCTGCATTCTCTGCTTTTCTCCAAATTGTTAAGCATGCTGACTCATTATACAAACCTGAGCAGAACGTATTACTGATGATTTTGAGATGTTTCTTTCAGGTCTTTTCAGGCATTTTAGCAACATGTTTCAAGAATATCCCAGGTGTTTTACAAGTGTTTTTTAACATGAATCAAGCTTAAGGAGTTTGCTTCCTGAGCTAGGCAAAGGGGAGGTCAGCAACTTTATTGAAGGAGAGGATTTCCCGGGCCTAAAGTGTGTTTACAGGTGTTTACACTGAATTCTATGTGATTGAGAAAACACCAGAGATCAAAAAAATAAAAATAAAAAATGCCTGGGATAAAAGAAAAAAAAAACTATAAAAGCGTGAACCGGAGAAATTAGAAAGAATGGAATCCTGCATAATCAGGAGTAGGGGAAGGAGCAGGAAAATGCTTGAGTGAATGGAGGCTTAAGGTAAACATTTTTGTATTCTGCTGTTATAGTACTACTGTTGTAGTATTGTGTACAAGAATCATTTGAAATTTGGATTTTTTTTAAAATTGTATGCCATTAATAAAGATCTACCTTTCACAGTTGTGTGGATAGATGAAGTTAATTTATCTTTGTCTTATGGAGATCCTCTTGAATTCTGTCTTAGCAGCGTCCGTTTTGTTTTTGCAGATTGTGCAAGCTTTGCCCAATGTCCTGTGCAAACAGCTTAGGCTGGATTCACCATTGCAGTGCAAATTCCAGCCTGTCTGCTGCTGAGAAGGGGCGAAGTCGCTGTTTGGCGGCTCCTGTCCGTTCTCACAGCGCATCGGCTGCTCAGGGAGGGTGGGTGCAGTGAGGAGGGGAAAGATCCCCGTAAAATTGCCGTTCAATGCGGAGCCCATCTGCGGGTCAGATGTGCTCCCATTGAACAGAATGGCCTGGGAATTCGCACCGCATAGCACAGAAAAAGCACACGTTTTCTGTGCAATGCGGACTGCGAATGCACCGCACCTATGTGAACCTGACACATTGAAAACAATGTGTTTTCAAGTGTCATGCGAATTGGATGCGGTGTAAGCCGCATCCAATTCGCATAGGTGTTAACCCAGCCTTAAGTAAAATGATCTATTTTTATACCCTATTTCTATATAGCTATATTGTTATTGCTCCTATTTTTTTCTTTTATTTCTTTTGAATTGTGGCAGATCACTGAGAAGAACTTTTTTCATTTTCATCAATATGTTTTTTATTTTTTTTTATTTTGCTGTTTTAGTAAGAAACAATTCATGGAAAATACAGTAAGTGTAAAACACAAAAAGGTAGTTGCACTACAATATTGGGGAATATTGAAGAATATTGTCATTTTCTCAGGTCCATTTGATGTCTGCACGATGTATGCAGCAGATATATTTGAAAAAATCTCCAAAAATAATAATTTTGTAGGATAGAGATGACCTCGTGCACACCGGGTTATTATAAACGCTACTGAAAATCAGCGTTAAGAACTCAGCTAAGCTGTGTTTTTTCAAACCAGTTTAGATGAGTTTAGCAGATTTTAAGCAGTGTTTAAGCATTTATTTATTTCATTGGCCAGAATTTTAATTTATACTGGCCATCTAAATAAATAAATTCAGAAGTGCTAAACGCGCCTAGTCCTTGGGCTCGTTTAGATGCATTTAGCCATGTTTGGCATTTTTTATGTGCAAAAGCCCCTTTCCTGAATGCGCTTCTTCGGCATTCAGGAGAAGGGGCTTTTACTGCCTCTAAACTCTGGTGCTGCTAAACTTCTCTAAAAGCCAATGTATGCATGGCACCTTAATATTATATGGGTGACATTGTAAAGGTTGTTTGCCTGGAAAAAAAGAGATGGTTTTCTATGGTTTTCTTAGTTAAAACCTTTTAATACCCATTTCTACTGCTTCTTATTCACAACTCTGTTAAAGAGGAGCAAAATTCAGGAAGCTATGCCCACCAAGAGGAAGGTAGAAGGCAATGAAAACATTACCAGTTTTGTATGTAGGTTCCTTGCAGCTGATCTTTTCCCATTATTGATTTATCATACCTTGTTCCACACTGTGTAGCTGTGAGCAGGCGGCCATCTTGGTAGAGGTACAGGGCTTAGCTTCCTCATTTCAGAGCTCCCATGAGACTAACAGTTAGAGGCAGCAATGCCTCAGGTGATCTCACACTACAGATATGCAGCTATGAGGCTGTAGGCACACTTACATACTAGGAAATGCCTGGTTATTTTTCAGGAGGAATTTCATACAAAAGGTACGTTTTCAAGGTACTTTTTTTTAGATATTCCCTATTACATAGCAAGTGTTTAACCACTTGCCGACCGCAGTCTGACGGCGACAGAGTGGCTCGATATCGCAAACCGCCGTCATATGACGGTGGCTGCGATATCCCTCACTGTGAGCGCACGCGCGCTGCCAGAGGTGCGCGTGCGTGCACACTGTGTTCGGGCGGGCCAGGGAGTGGGTAGGGCAGACTCGATCGCCGCTGGCTACCCACAATGTCCCCCCTGCAGTGAAAGAACGGAGGTCCATGTAAGTAAACACAGATCTCCGTTCTGTTAGAGGGGGAAGGGCTGTGATCACAGGCTTCCTGTATATGGAAGCTGTGATCACTCCTTTCTCCCAGCCAGCCCAGCCCACATACAGTTAGAACACGCTCAGGGAACACAGTTATCCCTTAGAGCGGCCCCTCCAGATTAACCCCTTCACTGCCAATGGCATTTACACAGTAATCAGTGCATTTTTATAGCACTGATCGCTGTATAAATGCCAATGGTCCTGCTAAAAATTGCAGATCGCCGCGATTACTAGTAAAAAATAAAAATAAATAAAAACCCCAGAAATGAATTCTCATCATCCGTAAACGCTGCGACTTTTGCGCAAACCAATCAATAAATGCTGATTGCGATTTTTTTTACCAAAAATATGAGGAAGAATATAAATTGGCCAAAACCGATGGAAAAAAATGTTTTTTTTATATTTTTTTTTTTTTTGGATTTGTATTTTAGCAAAAGGTAAGAAATTTGTTTTTTTTTACAAAATTGTCGCTCTTCTTTTGTTTATAGCGGCGATCAGAAATGACACAGAGGTGATAAAATACCACCAAAAGAAAGCTCTATTTGTGGGGAAAAAAGGACGCAAATGTCGTTTGGGTACAATGTCGCACGACTGCGCAATTGTCAGTTAAAGCAACGCAGTGCCGAATCGCAAAAAGTGGTAAATCCTTCCGGGGCTGAAGTGGTTAATTTGTGTCTTCTGGTCCACTTTAAAGTGGTTCTAAGAGCTGGGTGTTTGACAGTGATCCAGCACTATGCCCTGCTGAAAAATCTCCCTTTTCTTCCTCTTCTCACAGGACTCAGGCAGCAGTAAGAGCCATTGGCTTTTGCTGCTGTCAATTGAATGGTGTGAGGAGGGAGCAGTATGGCTTGGTAGCAAGCCCGTAGGTGTACCGCGTGTGCAAACCTCTTGCTATGGGGGCACACGGAGAGGAGGAGAAGCCTGGAGTGATTTTTGTGGCTGCTCTGTGCAATACCAGTGCACTTATGTATAACATATTTGTTATTTTTATAAAAAAAGATTCTAGGCTTTACAATCATTTTAAGTTAGGAGAATATGTCTGTACCACAACGTTGTTATTAAGCACCACTCACAACTATGAAAATAAATGTGATTTTATGTGTTCCCATTTGCTATGCTTTATGAAGTGTGGCATGTTTTATGTTTAACTTGGGTGCATATTACTTTCCAAAAAAATCAGAACATGCTGTGACACTCAGTTTTCTCAGCCTATAATCACAACTGCAAGTGTTGTAAATGGTTACAGGACCCTGTACCAGCTAATATGTTATTTCAGATTAATTCATGTTCTGAATTCTGAGAAATAAACATGCTAAGTAATAATTTCTACTGAAAAAAAAGATGTGTCCATGAAAAAGTTAATATGAATTGCTTTTTTTTAACCACTTTGCATCCAGGGCAATTTTTACATTTTCCACACACCCAAATGTTATATATTTGTAAAAACAGAGGTCATGTGGAATAAAATGATGGCATTTGCAATTTTTTTATGTTGGATAATATTTGAGCAAAGTTTACCAAAGGCATATTTTCTGCAAAAAATACACTAAAATTAGTTTTAGTGCATACAAACACAACATACAATTTTTTTATGTAAAATATAACAACTTGATTTGTGCTGGGAGAGGTGATTGGTGGGGAGGATTTGTGCTGTGAGGGGGAATTTGGGGTAGAATAAGATTTGGGGGGGGGGATAAAAAGATTTGTGGCAGAAGGTGGATGGAGGAAGATTGTCTGAGAAGGGGGAAGAGGATTTGGTTTGTGGAGGGATTTGGGAATTGAGGAAAAGATGTTCTGCTAGAAGGGGGATTTGGGGAATGTGGATTTGTGCTTAGAGGGGGATTTGGGGGAGACTATTTGTACTAAAAGGGGAACTTTGGGAGGGGGAGGAGAGAATTTGTTCTGGAAGGATGGATTTAGTCTGCTTTCACACCGGGACAGTGGGTCCATTAGTGGTAAAGCGCCGCTAGTTTTAGCAGCACTTTACCGCTGTTTTGGAGATGATTTTCGAACACTAGCGGGGCATTTTTAACCCCCAAGAATTGATTAACAAGGGGTTAAAAACGACTGTGTTGCGGCGCTTCCGAAGCGATTTTCAGGCACTTTGTAAGCGCTGCCAATTTATTACAATGGGCAGGGGTGGGTTGGAAGCGGTGTATACACTGCTCCCAAACCGCCCCAAAGATGCTGCTTGCAGGACTTTTTTTTCCCATCCTGCACCGCCCCAGTGTGAAATCACTCAGACTTTGATACTTGGGCGGCATGTGAGGCAGGTTTCAGGTGCTTTACAGGTGCTATTTTTAGCGCTAAAGTGCCTGAAAACTGCCTCAATGGGAAAGGGGTCTTAAGAGAAAGAGGATTTGTGCTGGGAGAGGGGAATTGTGGGAGAAGAGCATTAGTGCTGGGGGTGGGGAATTTGAGGGAGTGAAAGAGATTTGTGCTGGGAGGTGGATTGGGGATATTTTGCTCTCTCCTGGCCTCTGTACTGTGTGCTATACATTCCTAACAAATACACTTTTATTTGTTTTTTACTCCTGGCCCCTTCTGTGCACCCCTACTTTCTGTGTATCATGCGTTCTTTAAACTGACACTAAAAGCAGCACTCTGTGTGTATCAAACCCCTGACCTCTGCACTCTGTGTTATGTATTCCTAAAACTCACACTGGCTAAAGCACTGCATTATGTACTCCTTACCAGTGCATTCTGTGCATTGCCCACCCCTGACCCCTACACTTTACCTTACAGACTCCTGCACTATATACACTATATTGTACATTACATATTTCTCAACAAAAGTGTTCATTGTCTCAGCATTTGCTCAATGCTAAGTAGTAGAGGATGGGATCAATTGCCCTGGGTTTGGTTTAAGAAGGGTTTGGCGGATGCTAAACCTGAACCCCTTACCCTGGTGGTATTCCCTACTGTGGCTCGGGGGTAATTTTCGCTGCCAAAAGTGGAAACCCCAAGCCACACTCAGGATCGCATCGCTGGATCCAGGCAGTGTTACTTACCTTGTCCCCTGGATCGAGCGAAGTCCACCCGCTATGTCTGCGGGCTGTGTCTTCCGCCGGATTCACTGTGATGCCGGGCTCCATTCCCTGCGAGCGTCGTGTCGCATGGGGCGGAGCCTAGCGGCAAATTCAAAAACTGAAACACACACAATACATACAGTACCCTGTGATCTGTAAGATTACATTACTGTATGAAATCGTTTCACATCCCCTTTGTCCCTAGTGGTTTGCCCAGTGCCCTGCCTGCACTTTTATATTATATATGCCATTCATTCTGCCTGGAAACTTGATTATGTCCATGACATCCAAAAAGCGTCCCTTTACATGAAAAACTGTTTTTGACCAGCTAGAAAACAGTGATAGTAAATAAGAATCACTTGCAGAATTGAGTGATACTGATTCGTGGGGAAATTCGGCATCAGACACTGAAAGTGATGACAGCGACAATTCTGCAACTGAGAAAATGCCAGTGTTTTTTTTATTTGACTACATTATTGAATAAATTGTATTATTATTATTATATTATTATTTTTGAATATTATTTATCGTTATTTATTATATTATAATTTATGATTTCGTGTTTCAAACTTTATCATACCCGAGATGTCTATTAGACTCTTGTTTGGACAGATTTAAGTGAGTTATTCCTAAGAATTACAGGCCTACAATATAAAACGGCAGATTTCTATGCAAAACAATGTACAGCTTTGAGATGCAAAAATCTGACATAATCATACCAACAGGTAGGTTAAAATCAATCGGAGCTGAATCCCAGTTTACTGGATAAATAGGGAAAGTGTTGTAAAAATAGTGGGGTGGGTGAACACTGCCCTGGGAATCGTGTACCAGTGCAAACAAAAGTTTTCAAAATTTGATTTGGCCAGCAGCAGTGCTTTTTTAAAGAAAAATGGTTTTAAATCGCTGGCAAATGACACTTCCCTTGTGGCTTCCAGAATAAAAAGACCCCTTGTGTTTGATATGGGTTTTAAAGGGGATCCTCAAGCAAAAAAAAAAATGTGTGAGGTACCCTAAAAATTTGGTCCAGGAAAAGGACATGAGTCTGTGAACGTAGAGTTTCGACATGTAACAAAACGTATCTTTAGACGGCAAAATATAACATCCGGACATTAAGAATCCTTATTGAGTGAATTTAGACAGGTTTGTTCTC
>BLSH010128270.1:308910-318952 GCA_018402905.1 Glandirana rugosa | reverse complement strand
AATACCACCAAAAGAAAGCTCTATTTGTGGGAAAAAAAGGACACAAATTTCGTTTGGGTACAACGTCGCACGACCGCGCAATTGACAGTTAAAGCGACGCAGCGCCGAATCGCAAAAAGGGCTCCGGTCCTAAAGCTGGAAATCCTTCCGGTCCTTAAGTGGTTAAACATATCCAATGAAAAAAAAATGTAAAAAATTGGTTGGTGCAAAAACGTCTACAAACTATGGTATATCTACTCATTCTGGCACTATTGATACTTTGTGGGACCAGTGACACTAATACAGTGATCAGTGCTAAAAATATGCACTGTCATTGTACTAATGACACTGGCTGGGAAGGGGTTAAACAGCTAAGGTGATCAAAGGGATAAATGTGTGCCTAACCAGTGTTTGTGTACACTATGTGTGGTGCTTTTGCTAAGGGAAATGATGGATTTTATTCCCTGCATTGCAGGGAATCAAAATCCATCACTTTTTCTGCTAACAAGACAGAACTCTGCCTTTACATAGGTAGAGCTCTGTCCTGTTTCTTTCCTCGCTGAACAGCAGGTGCCGGCTATTGGATATCCACTGGATGGCATTCGCTGATTGACTTGTGCTGTGTCTAATCATAGAACAGTTAGGTCGTTGGCAGCGCATGTGCCCCCTACCCGGCAGTGCCAGATCATGTACTAGGTACGTGATCTGGCACAAAAGAGACGCTCTGTCACCGTACCCCTGGGTGATGCGGTCAACAATCGGTTATGCACAGCGGACATAGACACAGCCCACTCTGCTCTATAGACTGGCTAGTTTAAATGGACCCTCGACTACCCTCTGATCCATGTAGATGGAGGAGGAGCTTCATTTTTTTTTGTTTTTTTTAGTGAACTGGAATTAGGAGTAGGCGGGTGTAAATGGACACAGGTCCATTTACACCCGCCAGTCCATAAGGAAGACTGGAGGGTCCAATCAAGATTGTCTGAAAAACTGACAGGTGGACCTGATCAGACACTTCATGTGAAAGGGCCATAGTCAGCCTAAAAGCCAGATTTCCTATAATATATTAGCAGATACATACAAATATTCAAAAGTGATTTATACTATGAGTCTTTTCAGACATCTGTAACTCAAATAAAAAAATATGTGTAACTGATCACAGGCATGGACAATTAATTACAGCAGACCCTCACCTCTTTTGCAAGCAAATGAAAAGCCCAATGTCCAATAAAGATTTTTAGCAATCATGGGAAGTAGTGTAATTGTGCTGGTCTATGGTCTCATCAGACTTGCTGAACACAGATAAATAGAAAGTAATAACTAATCCTGGTTATAGTCTGACTGGAAGACAGGTAGGAAGTTTCACAAATCTGTTATATTTGACATTAACCCAGCTTGTTTTGCACATATATTGTATTTTGAAAAGTGGAAACACATATGGCATGTCATTTTTTTTTTGGGGGGGGGGGTACCTGGTTTAGACAGGTACTTCCTGTCCCACTTCCTCCTTTCATCGCTTGGCTGCCTAGGCGACTCCTCCTTTCCCCCTAGGTGGCCCTTCCTCTCTGCAATCTTCTAGGATATGTCACAGGTCCCAGCAGATCCCAGCAGGATCCCTGACCAGTGAGAGAGTGCAACGCGACTCGAGCATGTGCAGTGCTTGCCCGGCTGTAAAGCCGCAAGGTATCACAGCCAGGCGCCCACAGTAGTAATAACGGTGCCATGGAGAGGAGGGGGAGAGGAACGAGACTTTGGGTGGCCTCATCACTGGACCGTGGGACAAGTGAGTGGCTGTTTATTAAAAGTCAGCAGCTATACTTTTTGTAGCTGCTGACTTTTAATAATCTTACAAAACAATGTGAAATGGTGGAACTCTGCTTTAATGACAGGTTCCATGGCTTGAATCTGGAACTTCTTAGCTGGCCTGGAGAGAGCTCTGAAGACTGCAGGGCTTCACAGTGCAGTGTGCTGCAGTGTGCTAAACTTTCTCTTGCAAACTGCTCAGACTGTGAGAGCTCCGATCCAGCGAGACAGACTTTGACAGCAGCCAAGTGGGGAGAGAGTGTCCTTCTCCCATGTGGGCACTGGTATGGCTGCTGCTGCAGAGAGGAGGCACATAATGTGCACAAAACGAAAATGTGCACTATCTGTGCTAAGAATAGACAAGCGGCTGGTGAAAAATTGCTGATCAACAATAAATAATGTATAGGGTATGGACTGTAGCGCTGCAATCCATACCCTATACATAATGTGCACAGGCACAACCTTAGATCTGTGTATGAGAGGTAGCAGAGTTTAGGGCACAGGGAGGTGTGACATCCAGTTGATTTTTCTCCTGTATTTAAAGAGCATGTTGCATTTTCCAACCTGTGCCCCCCCTCCTCCTCACAAGATTGTGCCCAGGGCAGTCGTCCACCCCTCCTCCCGGCCCCGCTGCTGACTTAGAATAAAAGGACCTGTCCAGAGATCCAGCGCCTTTGTCACCTGGGCCAGTTCTTCACTGGTCTTTGAGTCCCTGACCCTGGCCCCAGCATGTTTACTAAGGGAAGCCGGCTATGACATCTTGTGGCTTTACTGCCAGATTCCCACTGCACATGTGTGAGCCCTCTATGCTTTGTGAATGGTCCTGCATCCTCCTCTGACCTGTGATGTGTCCCAGAAGGCTGTGGGAAAAGAGGGGAGGGGGGTGAAGTTTTGCTTGGATCACCTAGGCAATCTGGGCAAAAGTGGGAGCTGGTACCTGTCAAAACCAGATGCCCGCTTCCCCCCAAAAATGAAAAGTTTCCAAAATGGGGAGAGGAGGGAGGGAGGGAGGAGGTGGAAAAGTGGAACTTCCCCTTTTGGGTGAAGTTCCACTTTAATTCCTATTGAAAAATGCAGTGCACCTCCTGGTATAGGAATGTGCCTACAGCCTTATAGCCATGTTCCTTCAGTGAGATCTAAGACAATGGGCTTCCGACTGCAAGTCTCATGAAATTTGGAGGGAGATTTGGTGATGTCACTACTGTGCTGTTCACAGTTTTCCTTGTTGGAGGTTTTGATATGATGAAAAAAAGCCCTGCCTCTATCAAGTTGGCTGCTTTCATTGTTGACACCATGCAGAACAAGGCATTGTAAGGCAGTATTGGGGAAAGATCCACAGGGAGACCACAAGCAACAATAGTGACTAACCCCTTGTACAAATTATACCCTCTAGCACAGTGGTTCTCCACCTCAGTCCTCAAGTAACCCCAACGGTCCATGTTTTCAGGTTTTCCTTATCAATGACATGGTATTGATAAGAGCTATTTTATCTAAGGGAAGTTCCCAAAACATAGCCCATTGGGGGTATTTGAGGAGCGAGGTTGAGAATATTCTAGCATATTCAATTGTGTACAATTTCTGTTTTTTATGTTACAATAAAGTCCAGAATAATTAATTCTCACTACATTGAAAATGTTTTGTTTATATTTACCAGGCCATGGGACTTGTGACTGTGGAAAATGTCAATGTGAAGCTGGATGGTCCGGAGAAGCTTGTCAGTACCCAACTACGTGTGACCTGACACGAAAGCAAAGTAACGAGATGTGTAAGAATTCTCAAGGAGTCATTTGTTCAAATGCAGGTCTGCATCCTTTTTATACGAGAAACACAAAGTTGCTTTTAAATGTAACTTCTAGGTCACTCAAACTTTTATATGTGTTATTATCATTAAAAGGTTTTCAAGACTAGTGCACAATGTACTTTTCAAAAAATGCCAAGCTGCTACTACATACAGGTTATTCCAGTGCATATTATTCTGAAAGGAAACTCAGATACTGTAATTTAATAAGAAAAGTAACCGTGCTGAGCATTCTCTGGAACTGACAAACTCCAGCTGTGCATATTTTTTAAATTCAAAAGATGTAGTAAGTACCTTTTTCTGAATGTATAATTCAGATAATCAGAGATGATATGTACCTGTTCTAAAAACATATTTAAAATTCCTTAATTTGTTATCCTTAGGATTCAAAATTATAACACACACACACTCAAAATGTAAATGTGATGTGTAATGCATGTATTATATACAGTATACTATAATATACTTGACTCATACAGTCTGTTTTTACTATTTACATTATTTCTATAGCTGTAGTGGAGTCACCGTTTACTCACCATGCACAAATGCAGAAGCTAGCCCCTTTAACACCTTTTCCCACAACTCCCTGGGTTCCTGAACACTTCCAGAGAAGATACGTTTCTCTGCTTTCCTCCTTCAGTAACTCATAGAAGCAACACTTGATGACTTATGGGGCAGAAGTAGCTGGACAAGTGATCTGCAGCCAAATGAAGAACCCTCCAATGCCCAAGCTGAAGTGTAGGCAGCTGTGCCAGAGCCAAAAAGCACACAGCTTCTCCAAAAGACCCAACTAATGTGGGGAGAAACTCCTTGGTTGCTACCAGAGTGCTACAGTTCCTGTGAAGCGGTGCTTTGTTCTTGCACCTTGGATTCCCCCAGCTTCACTATTAGGGGTGTGGTCCATGATAATTTCAAGTAGCTGTGTTCTGTGCTGTTCTAGAATTTGTGATTCTCAGCTTGATTCTCTGTTGTTATAAGTATTTTAGAGATCATGCTATGCTGCCAAACGTTACCCTAATTGAGCCACACAGACAATGCTGTCAAGAATCCATGTTTGTGTAGCCTTCATACGTTTATGCAGATTTCATTTTTCTTCAGTGTATGCATGTTTTTGCCATCCTGAATCTGTTTTGCATTATTGCTTATGACTTTGCATCTCTTTGGTAAATTGCAAGTTACAGACACTCTCTGACTGATCACTCAGCTTACTGTCCCTGCAGTAATGACCCTTTTATATCAAACAGATTTCCTGCTGCAACAATTACCTACAGTAAGTACATGAGACCAGGTCAGGTCTTGGTTGACTGGGTCAAGAGATGGTGGGGCCTAAACTGATCATATGGAATCCCAGCAGGCTGCACTGGCCATTAATGCCTTAGGAAGGCAAGCAAAAAGGTTAATCCCGTATCTCCTAGCAGAAGACCGGGATTCCCTTGACAAGATTGTTAACCACTTAGAAGTGGTATATAGCCAAGTGTCAACATAAGGGGACCTTAGGACCCACTTTATTGTCAGAAAGCAGAAAGTGGGAAACCTATTCCAGAACACTGTATGCACTGTAACTGCAAGACATAGCATCCGCTATAGGGGCCAAGTAGGATAGCCAGACAGGAGTTATGCACACAGATGGCTATAAAAAACATTTCTTAGATTTAGAGAAATATAGAGGCAATCCCAATCTGAGGTTTCCCAAACTGTTTGAAGCAGCCATAGCATATCAGGTGCAGCGACACTAGGCATTCCTTCACCCGGGGCTACACAACCCCAGCCCCCTGTCCAACAGGATTGCCAACCCCCCTCCCATTTTTTGTTTTTACTGACAAAACAGGGATAATTTACTAACGCCAAATCTTTTACTGACATTTTGATATATATGATGGAAACTCCTAATAGAAACTAAACCAATCAATATTTAAACAATATAAATAACATGTAAATATTAACAATACCCATTACAAGTTATCATCCCAGCTTAACATATAAAATGTCAAACAAAGTAAAAAAATGTTAGCATGACCAGGAGTATGAACACCTGGGGCACCCTGGAATGGAACATAAGGACCAGGGAACAGTGGGTATGGCAAGAGGGGAAAAAGAAGAGGGAGGGGTGAATAAAGATAATCAAGCGTAGAGAGAGATACTGGGGGAATAGGGAAAGAGGGAGAGGGGGACAGGAGAGAGTAGAGAGAGGGAAAATGAGAGAGAGAGAGACACAAGAGAGAGAGAGAGACCGAGAGACAGACAGAGAAAGAGAGGCAGAGAAATAGAGAGAGAGAGACAGAGAAAGAGACAGAGTCAGAGAAAGAGACAGAGAAACAGAGGCAGAGAAATAGAGAGAGACAGATAATGAGACAAAGAAAAATCCTTTCATTAAAAAAAAATCTCTTACCTGTTCGCATTCTTAGCTACCTGCTATGCTAGTGCTAAATAAATGGCTCTGATTCTCCTTCCAGCACTGCTCCTTCTCCCCCTCCTCCAGGCAGCTCGGCATCTTCACCAGCCCATCTCTGCTCTCATCTTCTTGAACAAACATGGCGGGCTTTGGAAGGGGGCGGGTTACAGCAGTGCCCATTGGCTCGGGAGGCAGTAGGCGAGGGATCTGCTGAAGTAGCCTAAGTTGATCCCTCAGTTTCCTAGTGCTGCCTGGCTAGCTGGCTGCTGCCGTTTCTGTACAATGGATAAAGGCAGAAGAAACCCCCACTGGGACTTTTCAGGGAAACCAACTCATCAAGAATGGAATACAGGATAAAATTTAAACATTTATTGATTCCTTTAAAATGAACCAAAACACTAATCAAAAGGGGAGACATGGACAGTAATAAGGCGAATATACAATTGCAAGTGATTACATACACTTTGTGCATTTAACATATGGGTATGATAGCGAATTGAACAGAAAGACATACAATATGGCCACTGTGCTCTGCCAGGGGAGGGCAGAGAAAACCCAAAGTGTTTCGATGATGCCTTAGTCTTAGATCTTCCTCAGGTGTAAGCGGTCATAGCATTAAAAACAAATCCTCTAAAAATCATAGAAAAAAGATAAAGAAAAGAAAAAGAATAAAAAATCATGTTCATATGTATCACATCATACAACATCATTACTCATAATTCTCATGTCAATTTGGATACTGACCATATTATACAAGGCAAAGAGAGGTCCAAACGAGTGTGCACAGGTTAGAAAAGATCTCAATTCCAGTTCAAAGAGGGGGTAACATGAGACAGGTACATCTTGAAATTCTTTTTAGGAGCTTCTCTGAGTGTCACAATTTGGTAATGTAAACATGATGTGAATTCACCATTCAGGCAACAGCCAAAAGACAAAGGAGAGAAAGTGGATACACTAGTGAGAAGCTGTCAAAGATACAGTAGATGTGTGACCTTTAGTATACAGGTAGCTATGTATACATACCAGTACTCTTATGGTCATACGAGTCTGGAGTCTATAAGGTAGCTACCAGGGAGACCTGGTGGACAAAGTAAATGAAAATACCATGGGTGAATACCTAGGCGGTATATGTGGCATTGCATATACAGATGATGATTTATATGTAACGTTTCTGTACAATGCTGGGCTGATTTCTCCCTGCCACTTCTACTGCCAGACTCCGGAGAATTAATGACATGGATAGACAGATTGTGTCACTGACTCTGTGTAAGCCCCGGGTACTGCTGCTGCCCTCTTCTGCCTGGATCGCAAGTTCAGCAGCAGGGTGGTTGATTCTCACATGGCCAGCAGGTCCGGTCAGATCCCAGCTTCCCCTGCGATCAGCGGCAGTGCGGTGCAGGCTCTGGGGCCCGCCTGCTGCAGCCCAAACAGACAGATTCATGGAGGTGACCATCCAGAAGCTGACAGAAGGGATGGCTGCAGACAGTATTATCTGTGTTGAAGTGCAGAAGGAAAACTCCAGCGAGGGGCAAGGAAAGAGATCCCCCTAATGGAGACAGACACAGCCTTAGAGGCAGCCAGGGTGGGTAAGTTCACCTTCCCCATGCTGGCACTATTAAGTTGGGCAGAGGCTGCTGCAATGATGTACAGTGAAAATCGTTAAACTAGAACTCCCTGGTGTCAAGCAGTGGGGCAGCAAAGTAAAATGTCTTCCAATCCAAGAACTAAAGATGTGGATGAAGACACTGACGAGATAGAATTACCAAACTTGACTAGGGAAAGGCCTCAAGTGAACCTCATACATTTACTGGAAGAGTATAACTGGGCAGGTACACATTCCAGTGGTTGCCCACCTAATAGCCTAGGGAAAGATCAAACCTACCACCAGAAACGCAAAATTGCTGAGTAAGGAGTCCAATCTTGAAGAATGTATACTGCAGTCCAATCTTGAAGGATGTATATTACATCACAAAATAATGTCCCTTTATGACTCATCAGTGACCTGGCAGGTCATACTGTCAAAGGGGCTCAAGCCCACATGGAAGCAGGATACTGGGGTGTCCATTAATGTTAACTTGGTTCAAGAGACAAGCTGTATGTGGGTCTGCTCAGGTTGGTTGAACAAGTCTGTCATCACTATGTGGTTGGTTCAGTATCAAAGGGTGCTAACGCCCGAATTTCATCTCTGACTTGTCACATGTTAGCCTCACTGGAAGTACTGTGTATCAATTTTCTTACACTCAACAGTTAAGTAGATGGACCATTTTACCAAGTTTGCGGTGGCAGTGCTGACCCGCCAACACCACCTCCCAGATAGTGTGAAAGCAATTCTGCCTTCCTTATCACCATTAGTAGAGGATACATTCAGACAAGAAACCACCTTTCAAAAGCAAGTTTTTCAGAGAATGGTGCAACTCACTAGGCATTAGGAAGTCGCACACTACGCTGTAATGCACACAGGGCAATATGGCATGTGAGATGTTAAGTCACACCCTGATCCAATCGTTTAGATACTTAGCTCTTGAGAATAGAAGAAAATGGACCCAACTTGAGAACAGAAGAAAATAGACCCATTACTTAACCAAAATAATCAGAAAATATAACCACACAGTACATTTATTGACAGGCAACTCACTCTACCATGTTTTGTTTTACAGTACTCTTAGTGGCCCTACAGAAAGATGGGCCTCAGTGCCCACAAAAGAACTTGTATTTGGGAGTGAAAATACACATGCCTGTCTGAAGTCCACTGTTGGTTAAAGACTGGTCATGGGTAAAGCAAGGAGAGTTGGAAGCATCAGGCTTTGACCCTAACCTGGAACAGAGTGCTAGTCTGACATACAACATTTTGGGTAGAAATCTCTGAAGTTGTTCTGAAACAACCTATTCCAGGTGTGCCAGTATATGAAATTCAGAGAGAAGGAAGTCAAGAAAAATCAGAGTGTCTATACCATAAACCCCCCAAACACATTGAGAACCACAAAATTTTCCATGAGGTGGTTTTTAAAGAACCTATCCAAATTCACAAGAGCCAAAAGCACCAGAGATTCAATGGTGGCTGCCTCCTGCTCTTCCACCATTATCTCCAGGACCCTAGCAGAAGCCATGAACACTGACAATATTACACAGCCCAATGTTCACCCAGCTCTGGTCCATGCTTCTGATGTGGAGCCCTTTGAACAACCATTAACATTTCAGAATACAGAGCTGCATCATCCCAGAAGATGGAACTCAATCCTTGAGGCACTTCCAGAGACCTAACTACAGAATACCCCTGTGGCACAGGATGAACTTGAATGGTCTGATAGGGACAGCAAGGTAAAGTGGAATGGAGTGTAGGCAAGTGTCTATTTACCCACCACGCTCAGGTGCATAACCTTTTCCTTTTTCCACAACTCCCTGGGTTCTTACAAATTCCCAGAGAAAATTAGTTTTTCTGCTTCCAGGTTAGAGGCCCCCCTCTACCTGAACAGGTGTGCAGGCAGACAGGCCAAAGCCTAATAGGACACAATTTCTCCAAAAGACCCAGCTATTGTAGGGAGACGTTTATGTATTCCTACCAAAGTACTCCAGTTTCAGAGGGGTAGTACTTTGTCCTTGGATCCCCCAAGCAGTCCACCTGTGTTACCACAGCTTTTGTACTGAGAAGTGTCGTCACAGAGACACTGAGTTACTCACATATCGTATCAGAGCTTTTCCGAGATAGTGTTGTCCATTCGTGTGACACTCAGTAACAAATCTATTTTGTCATGTATTGCGTCGATGTACAATAACAGGAGTGTCTGACACAGGGAGTGTCACTTCAAGTCTCATCGACACCATTGTGTCCACCTGACGAACCCCCTAGGTTCCTGTTTCATGATGGGGAGACTTTGACCTCATGAAACCATCCTTATGTATTTGCAGAGGGATGTTATCGACCCAGAAAACCTCTTTAACACAGGATAATCCGAAACCGGACAGACGGACGTGTGGACAAGTCCATCTCCCCCCGGAGATTGGACCTTCGTCTTTTTGATTAAAAGAGACCCTTAAACATTCTTGGGTCCCTCAACACCTTTTTCCTTTTC
>BLSH010128270.1:290551-308000 GCA_018402905.1 Glandirana rugosa | reverse complement strand
GGTCCAGAAGGTTGTTCTTAACAAGGTGGTGATTCAGTTGGTTGTAGACTAGGCGTTCGAGGAGTTTGGAGGAAAAGGGGAGCAAGGAGATAGGGCGCAGATTGTTAAGATCAGTAGGGTACAGAGATGGCTTTTTGAGTATGGGGGTGACCAATGCATGTTTAAGAGCATTGGGGAAGATGCCAGAAGAGAGGGAGAGATTGAAGATGTGAGTTAGAGAGTGCAGGATAGAGTCAGAGGGTGAACGTCATATTTCAGAGGGAATAGGGTCCAGTGGACAGGTGGTTAGGTGGGCGTTAGAAAGGAGTTTAGCAACCTCATTAATAGTAGCAGGTTTGAATAAGGATAATGTCGATTGTGCTTGTTGACATGGGGTGTCAACTGAGGAAGATGCCTGTAGAGTGGAGTTTTCATCACAGATTGTGTCAATCTTGCTTTTGTGATTAGCAATTTCCTGGGCAGTGAGTGAGTTAGTGGGTGGAAGTGGGGGAGGACGAAGTAGGAAATTGAAGGTAGAGAAGAGTTGACGGGGACTAGATGAGAAGGTGTTAATAAGAGTGGTAAAATAGGTCTGCTTGGCTGTGTGGAGGCAATAATTGTATTTATGGAGGGCAGATTTGTATAGATTGTAGTCTTCGAGAGACTTAGTCTTGTGCCACAGACGCTCAAGGGCGCGGCTACGCTTTTTGAGGTTTCTGGTGTCGTCTGTTTGCCAGGGTTGTAGGGGTCGAGGTCTGATTTTGTGTGTGGTGAGGGAAGCTAGCTCATCCAGGGTGGAGGACAGCAATTTATTGTAGATGGCAATGGCTTGGTTGGGGCAGGACAGGGGTGAGATGTTTTCATAGAGGTGGTCAGTAGCAGAATAGAGGAGAGAAGTGTTGAGTTGGCCAAGGTTTCTGCGGGTGATGGTTATGTCTTATGTCTTTTATGTCTTATGGCTAACTTTGTACCTGTTTAGTAACCTACAAGTTACAGGTACTCTGTCTGATCATTCAGCCAATTACTCATTCTCTATGTCACTGAGCCATAACTAAATTCTATTTATAACAAACTATCTCATTTGCTTAGGTGTCCTAAATATGGACAGCCTAATACCTTCTTAGCTTGTGGCATTTGAGACTGCAAAGAAAGCACTATTTTTTTTTTTTTTTTTTAGGAACAGTGATTAAACCACATAAATCAAGTCATACTCTTTCGCATATCTACTTTCCTTTTTACATTGATTAATTACAGTTTTGTTGTCTATAAAAAGGCTTATCCTATTAAACTGGATTAAAGTGTTCTTACCATAAGTCCTTAATATTAAATCTCCGCTCACTGATCTATATAAAATAAAACTGGTCTGCTAATAACACTTCTCTGATAATTCTGATTGCCAACTAGATGTAAATCTTTCCTGTACTCTTTATTAGGTAAGTGCTACAGCCAACTGTTCTCCAAAAGGACACGCAAAAACAATGGTTTTCTGTGTGTCCCGTTTGCACTTTCTTTGTCACAGTCAGGGGATAGGAGACCGGTAGTTATAGAAGTAAAAAGGCTCCCACCAACCAGCTGGATAAGTACACAAGCAGGACACCCTGGTGGATGGCGTGGGCTCACCCGAGGTGCGGGGTGGGGTCTAGCTGGGGCCTAGGGGTGCAACCCTGCATTTTTATGCAAGGCAGCTGAGCTGCCCTACATAGAAATCAATGGAATGACATGCCAATAAGGTTTGAAAAAAGGGGAAACAGTGCCCTGTGTTGTGAAAACACAAGGCACTGCCCCTACCCTTTGCCAGAAGCTGTGATCACTACCCTCAGAGAAAAATTTAATGTAGTGTGAGCCTACCCTTTGATATTACCCTCAAAAATAACAAACGGCTTGCATGGCCAGGTTTGTGATCTCATCAGCAAGAGGACAAGATGTCTTACCAAGGGGATCCACCCTGTCATGTTGAGGGCATGTGGCCTGGTGTAGTTGGGGGGGGTTGCATACTTCTTCTCCCTCTTTATTGACCATCCAGGCTGAATGCTTGAATTAGGGTCTGGTGGGGATTTTTGAGGGGGCTCTAAGCTCTGTTTGTATATTTTTAAAATACATACCACACTGAAGGGTCTGGTATAGAATTTAGGGACCCGCACCATTTTTCTGCTTGGGTTCCCTCTTAAAATCCATATCAGACCTAAAAGGCCTGGCATGAATTATGGGGGAACCCCACACAGTTTCTTTTGTTTTTTTTTAATTATCCCCAGCTGTTTACATGGCCAGGAATTCCTAGACAGTAAGGGTCCATACACACTGGACTTAAAAAACACTGCTTCTGCAGGAGTTTTGCATTTTTTCCATGCCTGTAGAAGCAGCTCAGTGTTATCCTATCTGTCCATGTACATTAGGGTGCCAAGAGGTATATTTCAAGAGGAGAGTTTAGAGGCTAAAAACATCCCAAGTGTGTTTTTAAGAGACAGAAAAAATGCTAAATGCTCATAAACACGCATAAACATAAGAGCCTTCAATGTTTTCAAGTGTACATTGAAAATGAGCAGAGGGGAATGTTTTGGAAAAAAATGCTCATAAAGCACATTTATAACCAAAAAACTCCACGCTATGGATGTGACTTAGTGAATATAACCCAATATTATAACCAATAAAAACAAATAAAAAATTTGTGACAAAAAGAAATGTCAATAAAAGCAGGAGGCTGCTGCGCTCAGGTATAAACACCTGCCTAGATGATAAAAACAATGAACAGCGCCACCCCTGCACATGTGACACTGGACCAAAGGTCATCACCAACATTAAAAGTGCAAACTATATATAAATGTCCATAGAGATTCCACAAAATGTAAAGTGCAAAGTCCTTAGGATATCTTGTGTACTATTACTGGAAGTGCCAGCATGCTTTAAAGTGCTTTTGAGTGCTCCACACAAATCTGTGCAAGAAAACGTGCCAGATGCCAGGAACCCTCTAGTGCCCCCACTCACCAGAGGAAATGGACCATTTGCTTTTCAGTCAGAGGGTCAGCAGAGCTGAATATTAGTGAGGGTGAATCTTGGCCATGACAACTGTAGAATCAGCCTGGTGTCCAAACTCACAATCCACGGGGTACCAGCACTCCAAGTCACTCAGAAAGATAAAAGAATCTTCATAGTGCAAACTGTTTGAAATGCATTTATTGTGCCAATAAAAAAACTACTACAGAAATAACGTAGTCAATCAGCATAGGATACCAAAATCTCTCAATCGCAAGATCGCGAACGAACGTTCCACCATCTCATTAACACCATCGGCGGATATGACGTATGAATAGAGCGTCATCTTGGACGTCTATGATGTCACAGCTCCGCCCCAGGATGTAACATCATAGGGGCGGGGCCTCCGAGTGATGTCAGCGGGTGGCCTCGCACACAGCGGAGAGGGTATTCATGAAGGAGATTGCGTGTCGTGTCAACATGGGAAGAAGAAGAGAGGAAGAACAGAGGGAAGAGGACAGCGGAGAAAACCAGCAAAAGAGCAGAAGACGCCGCAGAGAAGGAAAAGAAAGAAGACCCCTCAGAAGATAGAAGACCCTGCAAAAGAGCAGAACAAAGAAGAGCCGGAGAGGGGAGAAGACGCCGGAGCTGATTTAATAAAAGATTTTTAAAAACCTGTGTAGTGTGGTTTTTATTTTGCACTTTTTGCAGGTGAATGGATAGGGGTACAATGTGCCCCATACTCATTCACATAGGGTGGGGGGCCAGGATCTGGGGGCCCCCTTGTTAAAGGGGCTTACAGATTCCAATAAGTCCCTGCCCACAGACCCTGACAACCACCAGCAAGGGTTGTCGGGAAGAGGCCCTTTTCCTCATCAACATGGGGACAAGGTGCTTTGGGGTGGGGGGCACAGAGCCCCCCCTGCCCCAAAGCACCCATACTCCCCATGTTGAGGGCGTGCGGCCTGGTATGGTCCAGGGAGGGTGCTCGCTCATCCCCACCCACTTTCCTGGCCTGCCTGGCTGCGTGCTCGGATAAGGGTCTGCTATGGATTTTGGGGGAACCCCACACCGTTTGTTTCGGCATGGAGGTTCCCCTTAAAATCCATACCAGACCAAAGGGCCTGGTATGCTCTTGGAGGGGGATCCCATGCCAGTTTTTTTTTTTAAATTTGGTGTGGAGTTCCCCCTCAAGAGCCTCAGAGCCCAAGTCGCATGCCAAAGTCGGATCAGTGAAGACAATGATCCAACTTTCATCTGACTTCAATGCTTTTCAATGAGCTAAAGTGGGATCAAAGTCGGACAAAAGTAGCACAGAAACCTTTTTCAAAGTCGGTCCGACTTTGAAAAACACAGGTCGTACCAGTTAAGATGGCTCTCATATGGAATCATTGTTTTTGTGACGTAATGCGACTTGTGCTCTTAATGTTGGTCCGAGAATCGGACTAGTGTGAACCCAGCCTTAGTGAGTTTAATTACCACCTTAATCAGCCCCAGAACCTGTGTAATTAATATGTGTTTGGTTTTAAAGGGATGAGATGGCAACCCTACCATAAACTCTCCTAAACTCTTCTAAACTCTTGTACAAAGCAAGTTACTATGAGCATTTTTTATGCTGCCTTTTCAACCAGAGCTTCTGGCATTTTTTCTGCTCCTAGTGTGCATGGTCCATTAGCCCTTGTTCACATTGGAGCGATTTGTCATGCAATTTGACAGGTCAAATCACATGACAAGTCTCAGGCTACACCGGCAATGGCACAGTTTCAATCGGTGTGACACCGACTTTGCGGCCCTGTGCCGATTTGCAATAGTAGTTCCTGCATTACTTTTACGATTTCAGTTGTGACTTCAATAGACATCTGAGCATGAAGCCACACAGATGTCTTTCAAGTAGCACCTGAATTCGTGCTGACCTGGCTGCTACTTTGGAATCGTACTACTTCAAGTGAAGTAGTGCAATTTCAAAGTAGCATCAATGTAAACCAGGGCTTAATGAATGGGGCTGGGTGACATAACTGATTGCTAAAGCTGCAGAAGGTGCAGGTGGGATAAAAAACACTATTATATATAAATTTGGTTCCCACTAAAAGAGCTAAAAGTCTGGAGTTCAGACGAATGTCCAGATAAGTTTAGTTCAGTCCAAACACAAGAGCTCATCCCAACTCGTTATAATTATACACAAAGATATGTTTTAGTTATCAGTGTTAGGTCATATGTTCATATACTAGGTTTGCACTGTTGTCTGTGCTTTTTTGTCTTTTACACACTCATTATCTCTTCCCTTGCAATTCTGTTGTTATCTTATGCTGGTCATACACTATAAGAAAAATCGTCCGAAAATTGGTCATTTGGACAGTTCGTTCATTTTTCGGCCAGTTAATGGGCACAAATCGGTAATTGGTTGGGACATTTTTGAGCCAAAAAAATGAAGGACAAGTTTGGAAATTTTCTCTCTTAAATTTTTTTTTTTTAAGGTGTTTATTTATTGTTTTCCATTTTAAAACAAAACAAACAAGACGGGCAATACCATCCAACAAGTTGATGGCAGCTGTATTGTTGGCTACTCAGAGCCCATCAAGAAACACAAGGCAGGGTAACCATATTAGCCCAATTCAGGATAGCATGTTCTGGCATAGAAAATAGTCCAAAAAAAAAAAAAAAACAGAACCCCCATAAGGTAACCAAGGCATCAAAACAACCACACACTACACCATACATACACATATACACGCACAGACAAAGCTCTCCCCAAATTCGAAAAAAAAAGCTCATTACTCCCTCATTAACCCTTTCGCTGCCAGAGCCATTTTTGCGTGTTTTTTTTGTACACATGTTTAAAAAATCATTTTAGGCCTGAAGATAACACAAAAACAACAAACATTATATATTTTATGAAAGCAGACACCCTAGAAAATAAAATAGTGGTAGCTCCAATTTTTGATATTACCACAAAAGTCTAGGAAACGCAAAATTCAGTAAAAAAACACACTAACGTGGATTTTAGGGCGCACAAACGCAAGGAATTACCAGAATTCTTGGTAAAATATAAAAGATAAGGTTGCACAGAGTAAATAGATACCCAACATGCCTAACCTTAAATTTTTGTGCGCCCCGTGAAATGGTGTCAAACTTCGGTACCCTATATTTTCTATAGGCGACACTTCAGTTGCAGTGTTAATTTTGGCAGCAAATTTTGATTTAGTTTTAGTCTTAGGACTAACATGGAATTTTATTTTTAGTCACATTTTAGTCTTCTGCAAGTGTTTTAGTTTTAGTCATAGTCTTTGACTAAAATGCCATTTTAGTTTTAGTCCCATTTTAGTCATCATATTTTAGTCGACTAAAATCTCCAGTACATTTTAGTTGAATAAAATAATTTTAGTCAACTAAAATCAAATGTGTTTAGTTAAATTGTAATGCATTATTTAAGCATTTCTCTAGAATTTCCAAACTCATTACATACTCCTGAAATAAAAAAAATCTAATATCATGTAATTATTTATGGTCACAGTGCTTTGGACGGTCTGAGGAGGCCTGTATTGCTGCACACACAGTGGGTGGTGGTCTCAGGTCTGAGGGATGGCCTGTAATGTACAGTGCCCCTGGATGCCACTTCCAGTGGTTAGAGGAGGCCTGTAATGCACAGTTGCCCTGTTGCACAATTTTCTCTGGACAGATGGGGGTCTGTGGGGAGGCCTCAGGCCTGCTGTAATGTACCAAAATTACTGTACAGTGTACACTCACGGTCTGCTTTGCTCTGGGCGGCAGCGTGGCCTTCTCATCAGGAGGAGTAGGAGCCTCGGGACTCAGAGTCGGGAGGCCTCAGCCTGGCTGGCCTGTAATGCACACACAGTGCTGCTCTCACTTACTGGCACCAGCAGTCGTCACTCATAATTCTCCTCACAGTAGTGCAGTGCTTGCTGGGAGTGGATTGCGGAAATAGGCAGAGCTCTGTGAAAAAACAGAGGTTAGTTCATGAGGGTAAACGCCCCTCCTTGCCATTTTCGTCCTGTTTTCGTTCCTTAACAAAAACGGATCTCATTTTTCATAGTTTTCGTCAGTGGACAAAAATGTGCAGTACTTCTTGTTTAGATTTCGTCACTGTAAAATTGCTGTAAAATTGCAGCTGATGAAATCTTTGATGGAAACGGTTTCGTTGACGAAATTAACACTGTTCAGAAGCCCCCTATAGGTATCAGTTTAGTGTTACGGAGGAGGTCTTGTGTTAGAATTATTGCTCTCACTCCCTTTAGTGAATTTTTTGGAGCAGGCACACCCCTTGTAAATAACTTTGTACAGTGGCAATGCCTGATTAATCAGACGACACAGATATGACAGGGTAGGTGGAGCTGGATCCCTCCAATGTAGCAGTATAGCCTCCTTTGCATAGAAAAATATCAGGTGAAACATTATATGCTTACATGTAAGGGGAACACAATAATCCATAACCCCTAGTAAACCCACTTCTGGAATTTTAGGAGCTTGCAGGTTAAAGTGGGTTGTGAGCATATCAAACAATTCATCCCAAAACTGGGTCAGGCCTGGACAGGACCAAAACATGTGCAGGGCATTAGCTGAAACTTCTCCACACCTAGGACAGGAGGTCTGCTCCATTAACCCCATATGATTCAGTTTAGCGGGAGTATAGTGTAGTTGGTGAATGAATTTAAAATGTATAAATTTGTCCGCTGTACTAATAAAACCTTGCATGAAGGTTTCAGTGACCTCCTCCCAATCCTCACCTTCAAGGTCAGGAATAAGCGCCTGCCATTTTTCACACGAGGGAGTGAAGGGGTAAGGACCTGCAGATTGTAAGACATTATAGAACGTGGTTACTAGTTTGACAATGGTCCACCATAACATGCTCTAAAGGAGTTGTGGTCATGTCCACATCCTGCAGGCCAAACTGAGCTTGTACCACATGACGCAATAAGAGGTGTTTGAAAAAAATTATTGGAAACATTGACTTGCTCCTTCAGAGCATCAAATGAAATAAAGATACCTTCCCCATATACCTGAGATAGATGAATAATTTCTTTGGTTATCCACCAAGAGGTATCAGGGTAATTGTAGAGTTCCTTGAAGTTAGGGTTACGCCATAATGGTGCATTCAACGCAAGGAGATCCTCACCTCCAGAGATAAGCTTCCCTGCTGCAGACCACGTTAAAAAACATCTATGGGGAGAACCTTCTACACAGTGTTGGCATCTGACAATGGACTTCATCTCTAAGCCCCCTCAAGTTACACTAAAGAGCTAGCAGCAAGGAGGTGGAGGGGTCAGGAGCATCTGGATGGATCCAATTATGCACGTAAGTCAGCTGAGAGGCTAAAAAAAAATTGTAAAAGTTAGGGCAGGCTAAGCAGCCCCTCAGAGTGGAGGCTTGAAGGGAGTTCCTAGCAATCCATGGATGTAATTTGTTCCAAATAAACAAAGATATATGGCGAAACAATCTCTTTGAGAGAAAGATTGGGGAGGCCCGGAGGAGGTAGAGAAGTTTAGGGAGAAAATCATTTTCACTATATTTATACAACCAATAAGCTTCAGAGGCAGAGACGCCCATACCTGAAGTCTTGTTTCCATATGAGATATCACCATTAAGGGATTCATATTGTAGAAAATCAATGGTAATGTTAATTCCCAAATACTTGAA
The DNA here is from genome assembly GCA_018402905.1 of Glandirana rugosa. Classification (NCBI taxonomy): domain Eukaryota; kingdom Metazoa; phylum Chordata; class Amphibia; order Anura; family Ranidae; genus Glandirana; species Glandirana rugosa. The sequence continues at coordinate 299,399 of BLSH010128270.1, read as the reverse complement.
TGTATGGGAGATCTTTAGCTCAGATAATTGTAAGTAGTCATAACATATAGGGGGGGCTATAGGTAAAGCAACAAGCCCAAGACCACTCCAAAACCCTCCACCACCTGCATAAGTCCCTGAAATGAGGCTTCAGTGCCATTAAGAAACACCAAAGCGTCATCTGCATACAGTGAGATTTTCTCCTCCAGCTGGCCCCAACAGATTCCCCCAACCTCCGGGGTCTGTCTAACAGAGATAGCCAGCATCTCTATAACCAAGGCAAATAAGAGAGGTGAAAGGGGGGCAGCCCTGCTGGGTACCACACTGGAGGGAGAAAAGTGGTGATATATCTTGGATCATACAAACCCTTGCTTATGGATTAACATAGAGAAGCTGCACCTATTGAATAAATTTGGGTCCAAAACCAAGTCTGGACAGGGTTTCCCACAAAAAGGACCATTTAACAGTGTAAAATGCCTTCTTGATATCTAAGGCTAACACCAGACCGCTGCATTTATGCTGTGCGGCCCCAAAAATATGTAGATACAACTGTCTGATATTATCAAATCTCTTGCCTGGAATAAAACCTGATTGATCAGGACGCACAACAGATAAAATTACCTTGTTCAGCCTAAGAAAGATCAGCTTAGCCACAACCTTAACAACACAGGTCAATAATGATATGGGCTGGTAAGAACCACACAGTGACTTATCTTTTCCAGGCTTGGGGATTACTACTATAGGAGCCTCTGTCATTGAAGGTTGAAGTGTACCCTCCCTCATTGCCCCCTTATACAGGTTAAGCAAATAAGGGGTCAGGAAGTCAGCGTACACCTTATACCATTCCACGGGAGACCAACCAAACCTGCGTTTTATTAGGTGGAAGAGAATGGATCGCACCAGTGATTTCTTCTATTGTCAGAGGTTTATCTAAAAGTTGTAGATTAGTGCCAGATAACTGCGGAATATTAAGAGAAGCAAAAAAGGACTCTAACAGCTCCCTGGGAGGCGTGGCGGAGTCAGCATATAAAGTTTAGTAATAGGAGGTAAAGGCCCCAATAAACACTTCAGCCCCAGAATATTTTACCCCTTAATAACCAGGACATTTTTTGGATACGGCTCTACATCGCTTTAACTGACAAATGCGAAGTCGTGCGATGTTGTACCCAAACAAAATTGACGTCCTTTTTTCCCACAAATAGAGCTTTCTTTTGGTGGTATTTGATCACCTCTACATCACTACTGATCACCGCTATAAACAAAAAAAGAGTGACAATTTTGAAAAAAGTTTTGTCCGATATATATATACTTCTCATATATTGATTGGTTTGCACGTTTACAAACCATGAGAATTAATTTATGACGTTTTTTTACTTTTTTTTTTTTACTGGTAGTGGAGGCGATCTGCGATTTTTATCGGGACTGCAATATTGCGGCAGACACATCGGACATTTTTAACACTTTTTTGGGACCATTGACATTTATACAGCGATCAGATCTAAAAATAGCCACTGATTACTGTATAAATGTCATTGGCAGGGAAGGAGTTTACCTGCAGGGGGCGATCAAGGGGTTAACTGTGTTCCCTAGGCGTGTTCTAACTGTGTGGGGGCTGGGCTGGCAGGGGCATGACAGATCTAACTGATCCTGATGGCAGGGATCAGTAGATCTCTGTCATGCCCACTGACAGAACGGGGAACCGCCGTGTTTACATTGTCCTGTTTAATATGCGATCGCGGATATAGAGTCTGCCCGACCCACAGCCACACTGAGAGAGTGCGGGCATGAGAGCGTGCTGGCGGCAGTGCTAGCTCACCCCTAGCCATGCCTGTGCGAATCCCTGCTTATAAACGTCAATCTGCGTTACGTTGCCACTCTGCAGCAATAAATGTATGCCAGCCGGTCTTTAACCGGTTAATAGCAATAGGGTCGGTAGAGATTGAACCATCCATCAGTGTAATACTGGATATCGTAGTGTCCGGGGAGTCTAATCGAGACAGATAGGCCAGCATTTTCCTGTTCTTACCACTATGCTTATGTAGCCGAGCAGTTAGATATAATCGCTGTTTAGGAGTCATTTCTACCGTATGTAGTTGGAGGGCCCTATGAGATGCAACTAGGACACTATAGGAAGAAGGTGATTGACATTTAGCATACTCAGAGTGGGCAGGTTCTAATTCTGCCTCCAGAAAATGAAGACGTGCCCAAGCAGATGTGCAATAGGAGGCGATATGACTAATGTAGGAGCCACGAGCAATTGCCTTAAAGATGTCCCAAGCATTAGTCATTGAGGTTGAATTCATGTTGCGTGTCCAATAATCAACCAGGTCCAGTGGCGGCTGGTAAATTTTTAGGATGGGTAGTTATATACAGCTCAGCATCACAGGTGGGGTATATTCAGCCGGTACACTGTATACAGCTCAGCATCACAGGTGGGAGTATATTCAGCCAGTACACAGTATACAGCTCAGCATCACAGGTGGGGGTATATTCAGCCAGTACACAGTATACAGCTCAGCATCACAGGTAGGGGTATATTCAGCCAGTAAACAGTATATAGCTCAGCATCACAAGTGGGGTATATTCAGCCAGTAACACAGTATACAGCTCAGCATCACAGGTGGGGTATATTGCAGCCAGTACACAGTATACAGCTCAGCATCACAGGTAGGGGTATATTGCAGCCAGTACACAGTATACAGCTCAGCATCACAGGTGGGGTTGTAGTGACCAGCACCTACGGTAATGGTACCTGCAGCCTGGCTTCACTTCAGGCTTGTTGTTTGGCCATGGCTCCAGGCTAGCGCGGACTGTTGGTCGGACAGGATTGGCTGCTGCACTCACTCTGGCTGGCTGGACTGGAAGTCACTGCTGGTCTCGTCTGGCAGACTGGCACTCGAGTGGCACTGGGGATCGGATGAAGAGAGTAGGCATCAGTCTTGCTGGCAATAGCATGTGCACTAACTCGTCACATCTGCAAGGAGGATGGATGGACGGAGGGGAACCTGGCGGGTGCTGCGCCTGCGTGGAGTGACTGGAGTCATCACACGCCCAGCAGCACATCCTCCACAGTCCCGCCCACCGCACCATGACATAGCTAATCACTGGCAGTCCAGTGTTCAGGGCAGCCAATTAGTGTAAGTATGCGTGCCTCTTTGGCGCACATACTTACATTTTTAGGACTGACCAATAGGCTCACGAATTGCTGTCAGTAGACAGCAAGAAGCCGAAGAAAAAAAAAATCACTATACCAGCACCACCTTTAGGGGTCGGAGCAATGCTTTTTTTTTTCTTCCTTCTCCCAGCTGGGAGGTGGCGCCCAGGCGCCCCCTATTTACTAACCGCCACTGACCAGGTCATGTCTTACTCTCTCAATAATTTCTTCCGAGGAGAACCACAGGGGGCTTAGCCTCCAGATCCTAAAGGCAGGTGTATGGCCCAGTGTCAATTCCAATTTCATAGGAGAGTGGTCCAATGGGGTCTGAGGTAAGTGGGATACAGTCCTTAAACAAGGTAATACATTGGGAGAGGCTAAAATGTAATCAATTCGGGAAATAGCTCAATATGTCATAGACTGACAACAATATTCCCTAATACCAGGCAATTTCCAAGGCTAGATATCCACATATTCATAGGGCACACACCAGTTAGCTAACATTTTACTGTCATTTGATGTGGGTTTTAATCTGTCCAATTTGGGGTCCATCACAGCGTTAAAATCCCCGAACAGGAGTGTAGGGCAGTGAGGGAGAGTGGCCAAATGTATAGAAATTTCAATGAGGGTCGCATGCACCAGTACATGCGGGACATACAGCCCAACCAAAATAAGCTGAGTGCCATATACAGTAGCAAGGAGAATCACATATTTGCCCTGCGGGTCAGAAATGATTTGAAGACAAGCAAATGGAAGACCCTTGTGGATCAATACTGACACGCCATGGGAAAAATTAGAGTATGTAGAGTGTACTACCCACACCACTCAGTACTTCTTAAGGGCCATTATCTTAGAGCCCATCAGATGCGTCTCCTAGAGGCATAAAACATGCGGCTGATGTGCCTTATGGTTTTAAAAAAGTTTTGCACGCTTGAATGCAGAGTTCAGACTGTGCACGTTCCATGAAAGAAATACCACATTAGCCATAAGGAAAACCAGAATAATGACCATAGGATGATACTTGTACATTTAACCTCGCACATGTTAAGATGGAGTCCTTCAGCATGTTCTGCGAGTAGAGAGAGCATAGAACCATACATACTACTCGTACACAGCATTAGTCAAACCCAGATGCACCCGCTATAAAACAAAAAAAACAAAAGTAAAAAAAATGTTTGTAGAGGTAAAAGAAAAAATTGTTCAAACCCCCTGCTAACTCAAGGAACACAGAGCGGGCCTCATCCCCAAACTTCTATGATGGGAACTGTGACCATAGTCATACGATTAGAAAAAAATGGGGAATGATCCCCAGAAGATGGTGGACTTTATGGGCACACCACGAGACTCAAACAAGGAAAAAAGGATCATAAAATAGGTGATAATCTAAAATGTATGTTGGAAACTGGGGAGTCTTAGAAAAAAGACATCCCAAAATATACAGCACAAACAATAACTTCTAAACCATGTGTCATATAGCCAAAATGATGCATTGTATCATACAGTTGACAATAGTAAAATGTTTATGTGGAGTAGGTCACATGTTTCGCTTGTTGAGCTTCTTCAGGACCTCTTACATCATGGACTGAAGTTACTTGAGCAAAAGAAACATATATCTATCAGTACATCAATTCAGTATGATTATATATAACACATTACATAAGAATACAAATAAACTCATCTGAGATGCTTACAAATGGCTGTCTGCACTCCAAAGCAGATACTCAGAGGGGGCGGACACAGGGGGCAATAGGATCAGGGACAGACACGTTGGATGTAGGTAGTGATATTCATGGTAGCCTATATACATTTTGGATTATTACTTAACAAAAGTTGCAAGTACTATTTCGTAATATATACAGTATCTCACAAAAGTGAGTAAACCCCTCACATTTTTGTAAATATTTTATTATAAATAAAAACAGGGGAGTAGCAGCGTATGATATCACCCGTGGCCATCTTTGGTGTCTTCAATGTGTCTCATTACCATGTTGATCCATGCACTCGGTTTGAGTGCTTTATTTGTGATTGTACCTTTTTATCTATTTAAATAAATCTGGTGTTATACGGAGAGCATCAGATGTAGCTTTTTGTTTTATCTGCATGTACTTTGGATGGCAATTTATCGGAGTGGACCAGGAACACATAGGAGCTCTGCCCTATAATCCCCAGTGGGGAAGGTGTTTGACAGACCTCTTGGTCTTGCAAATGAGGTGAGCAGCAGTGTATCTCTGTGGTGGAGGGTATATACACAACGGTGTCTGTCTTCTGAAACACATGGATGTCCTATCTGTTCTCTATTGTGATTCAGTTGATGTATAAGATTTATGTATTAGCCTTTGCAGAGAGCACTAGATGTTTTCTCATCTCTTTCTATATATATCCTGGATTGAATGGTGACTAAGCCGATTATTATCCCAAGGATTCCTTCAGGACATACACTTAGTTCCCCAGTGGGGAAGGTGCATTATAGGCCATCAGGACTTACAAATGAGGTGAGAGGCTCTGTGTGTCTGTGGAGGAGGGTTTGTGCACCTGTTTGTCCATTATCTGATTTATGAAGTTTCTTCAAAGTTTATTATCATTTATGGACTCAAAAGGACATTTGTAGTTGCGCATAGCGTTGTTTTTTATGTTTACATGTGTCAATTTTACCATAGTGTTCAGCCTGCTGTGCATTGCAACTGATTATTGGAGACTTTGCCCTGAATATTTTCCTGTATTTTATTATATGTTTTCATGTGACAACACTGAAGAAATGGCACTTTGCTACCATGTACAGTAGTAAATGTACAGCTTGTATAACAGTATAAATTTGCTGTCCCCTCAAAATTACTTAACACACAGCCATTAATATCTAAACCGCTGGCAACAAAAGTGAGTACACCGCTAAGTGAAAATGTCAAAAATGGGCCCAAAGTCTCAATATTTTGTGTGATCACCATTATTTTCCAGCACTGCCTTAATCCTCTTGGGCATGGAGTTCACCAGAGCTTCACAGGTTGCCACTGGATTCCTCTTCCACTCCACCATGACGACATCACAGAGCTGGTGGATGTTGGAGACCTTGCGCCCCTCCACCTTCCATTTGAGGATGCCCCACAGATGCTCAATAGGGTTTAGGTCTAGAGACATGCTTGGCTAGTCCATCACCTTTACCCTCAGCTTCTTTAGCAAGGCAGTGGTCATGTTGCAGGTGTATTTGGGGTCGTTATCATGTTGGAATAGTGCCCTGTGGCCCAGTCTCCGAGGGGGGTGTTCATTCCCTCAATGAACTGTAGCCCCCCAGTGCCGGCAGCACTCATGCAGCCCCAGACAATGACAATCCCACCACCATGCTTGACTGTAGGCAAGACACACTTGTCTTTGTACTCCTTACCTGGTTGCCGCCATACACGCTTGACACCATCTGAACCAAATAAGTTTATCTTGGGCTCATCAGACCACAGGACATGGTTTCAGTAATCCATGTCCTTAGTCTGCTTGTCTTCAGCAAACTGTTTGCGGGCTCTCTTGTATGGTCTTGGTCACCATGCTTCAGCTCAGTTTCAGGGTCTTGGCAATCTTCTTATAGCCTAGGCCATCTTTATGTTGAGCAACAATTCTTATTTTCAGATCCTCAGAGAGTTTTTTGCCATGAGGTGCCATGTTGACCTGCCAGTGACCAGTATGAGAGAGTGAGAACGATAACACCAAATTTAACACACCTGCTCCCCATTCACACCTGAGACCTTGTAACACTAACGAGTCACATGACACCGGGGAGAGAAAATGGCTAAATGTTCCCCAACTTGGACATTTTCACTTAGGGGTGTACTCACTTTTGTTGCCAGTGGTTTAGACATTAATGGCTGTGTGTTGAGTTATTTTGAGGGGACAGCAAATTTATACTGTTATGCATGCTGTACACTCACTACTTTACATTGTAGCAAAGTGACATTTCTTCAGTGTTGTCACATGAAAAGATACAATAAAATATTTACAAAAATGTGAGAGGTGTACTCACTTTTGTGAGATACTGTATGTGCATGTAAACCTCTAATCTTAAAGGAATCTAATATATATTGTCTTTTTTCTAAGACTCCCCAGTATTCAACATACATTTTAGATGATCATCTATTTTATGAATTTTCTTTTTCCTTGTTTGAGTCTGGTGGTGTGTCCATAAAGTCCACCATATTCTGGGGATCATTCCCCATTTTCTTCTAGTTTACTAGGAAAGCGATCTCTATCATAGTCATACAATGAACTCAGGTTGGAGATCCATAGCAAGATTAGTCAACATAAACATAAGCTGAATAGGGTCACCTCCCAACAGGTAAAGAACTGTAAGTCAGACTCAGAGCACCTAATATACAGGTGGAAATATGCAGGTGGAAAAGGCACAGGTTTCTGTATCTTCGGCCCACGAGGCCTCCACTTGAAGCAGTGAAAAAACCCCAAAGACAAGGCAAAATCAAAAAATCTAAATTGTGAGAAAAAAAATCAGGTTTGTGGAAGGGAAGCGGAGGGTCTCAGGATGGATGTCCAGCCAGGTGAGAACACTCTCAGACTTAGTGAAGAAGTGTGCCTGCCTTTGATGGGTCACCCACAATCTTGTAGGGAATAACATGGCCTATGGCAAGGCATGATCTCGCAACTTCTGTTTAGCAAACTGGAATTGAGCCTGAAGCTTCCTAACATTGGTGGAGTAATCTGGAAACAAGGGGACTGCAGCATTGTTGATGCAAAGGCAATCCTTAGTTATGGCAGCACGTGGGGCCACATCTCTATCCTGATAGTTCAGTAGACAAATAATCATTGGGCGAGCTGGGTTACTCGGGGGGCAGTGGTCTACCCGGGACCCTGTGAGCCCATTTGATGACAAAACATGTGGAGAAACAGTCCCCACATAACTCCTGTATCAGCCAGCTCTCCAGAAAGCCAGCAGGATCAGAGCCCTTCACCTTTTCAGGCAAGCCCACCAAATGCAAGTTGTTCCAGCAGAGTCTATTTTCTAAATCATCTGCCTTGTCTTTCAGTGATTGAAGCTTAGTATTATAGGTTGCCATTTAGGGAGTGAGGGGGTTAACTGTATCTTCCAGGCCACTAATATGTTTTTGGTATATGTAACCCTCTCCCTTATCTTATGTACATCCTGGTGTAGGATAGCAAAGTGTAGTTTAAGTTCCTCCACTTTCCCCATCATCACAGTATGATTTACCTTGATGGTGGTTAGTACATCAGACAGCGTGGGTTCCTGTGCCCCCTCAGGAGCCCCAGAGCTGGCGGATGTTTGTGAGAGGATCCTCAGAGGTCCTGAGTAGTGTTGAGCGAACCCGGACTGTAACGTTCGGGTCCGTACCGAACTTTAGGGTGTCCGTGGCACGGACCCGGACCCGGACATTTCAAAAATCGTTCGGGGGGGCCTGGCTTGGGCTTGCTAAAAACTTTACAGGCCCAGGCCCAGGCACGGTGCCTGTGGGATTTCAAGCCATGCCTGGGCTTGCAATGTCAGGCCCAAGCGAGTTGTGATGAGTCCTGGAGACTCCTAGGAGAGTGTTTGTAGGCGGTCGAGACCCCGAGGACTCCCCCGTGTCCTTGGGTGCGACAGACTACATGATTGGTGGTAGTTCCATTTAGTATGACACTACTACCCCTTTCACCTCCTTGAATTTGATGTGAAACGATAGGATGTGGTCCTACATGTATTCTATTCCCTCTCCCAATGTATATGGT
>BLSH010128270.1:242956-260286 GCA_018402905.1 Glandirana rugosa | reverse complement strand
CATAAATTACACATACCATTTTCTGACTACCAATCACATTTTTGAAGGCCCTTCATACTTCTAACACATAGCATGTACATACCAAATAACAAAAGATTACCTGTGGTTTTAGTAGCGCAGTGGTCCACAGAGGAGAGCATCAGTCCAGGCAGCAGGCAGGGATGTGGTCAGTGACAGCAAAAGCAATCGTCCAAGCAGCAGGCAGGAATATTGTCCATAGTTAGTACAGGCAGAAATACTGTCAGCACAGCCAAAGCATTGGTCCAGGTAGCCGGCAGAGATGTCAAGGCCGAAATACTGTCCATAGTCAGTAGAGGCAGCAGGCAGAGATACGGTCAACACAGCCAATGCATTGGTCCAGGCAGCAGGAAGAAACATGGTCCAGAAAGTCCTGGGTCATTACAGGCAGCAACATGGTCAGCACAGCCAAAGTATTGGTCCAGGCAGCAGGAAGAAACATGGTCCAGATAGTCCTGTGTCATTACAGGCAGCAATATGGTCAGCACAGCCAAAGTATTGGTCCAGGCAGCAGGAAGAAAGGTCCATAAACTCCTGGGTCATTACAGGCAGTGATATGGTCAGTACAGCCTAAGTATTGGTCCAGGCAGTAGGAAAGACCATCAAGCTTAGGGCCAGGGGGAGAGGGGTAGAGGCTTCTCCCACCCAAATGCGTTGAAGCCTCCGGGAAACCAGACCCTGTTCTGGGAACACAGAAAACCAAACACTGTTTTTCTCTTCTCAGAAAGCTTTCTGGAGCCCCTCACATATGTGAGACCTTGGTGTACTAATGTATAAGGGCAAAAGATCAGTCCAAGTGACAGGCAAAAACATGGTCGATTAACAGGCCGAGGTCGTGCATGTGGAAGTCAGAAACGTGGTTTAAAACAGCAGGCAAAGACATTATTGGTAAACAGGCCAGGTTCAGTTAATGTGGAAGTCAGAAACATGGTTTAAAACTGTTGTGTTGTGCACAATACAGTTGACAGTAGAACAGTAGACAGACACTGACTAAACTCACTGATCCCTGCTCTGCTCTCTCCTCACACGATCGGTGTGTGAGGAGAAAAAGCAGGGATCACAAAGTTACTGTTTTTTGTTTGATTGGACACAGCTGGTCACATGGTAACAGTCAATTGTATTGGCTGTTTACAGATCCAGGAAGCGCTGTGTCCAAGGGACACCTGCTCCCCCCCATCACGTGGGCACACCTCTGGGGGCGCGCACTGGACACGCTTGCGGTTCGCTGTTGCTTACCGGAAGTATTTGTGATTAGCTGTGCTTATACACAGCCGATCATACCGTAAACAGCCAATTTAACTGGCTGTTTACCGTGATCAGTAATGGCCCGTGTCCGGCGGACACGAGCCGTGCACGATCGCCGCAATGCGTGCCCCCGCGGGCGCGAGCTAGCGGCTTATCCTGAGGACGTCAAAGTCAGGATAATGAACCCCCCGCCCGGCCGCCATTTGTCAATTCAGGCAAGCATTTATGTCAGTGTTCATAACATTACCAACACCTGCGGTAAATTCAGGAAATTCTTACTACCACCACTTTAAGAACCTGTTGCTAAGACTGTAACAAATTCTTAAAAAAACTCCTGAAACTGGAGGTAATTAAAGTGTTACTAAACCCACAACAGTAAAATCAGTCTGTATGTGCAGTAAAGCATGCTTGTTATACTCAATGTGGAACCTAAGGGTTTAATCCTCTGCATTGTGTAAAAAGGCTGTTCGATCCTCTCCTCCTTCCACTGACCATATTTCCTGATAAAACAGAGCCAGGGGACAGGCTGCACATGCTCAGGTTGGTGTGTATTGCTAGAGAGTTTTTTTCTTGCATGTGATCAGCACAGGGTCCAAAATGGGAACTGTCCAGATAGAGGGTAAGGGGTCCTATATCCTGATAGGATAGTCATTTCAGAATGAAAACTCCTCCTACAAGCTTTAACCAGACATTGATACAAGTCACAAGACTGTTATATACTGCTGATGAGAAAAAAAGTATTTAGCAGTTCATATTTACTAAAAAATTGCATTCCCATGTTCTGAGTACTGTGGGAGACCATATATAGTGAATGCAGAGTTCTGGGTTTAGTAACACTTTAAGACCAACTCATAGGTACGCCAGAACTCAGAATGGTGCATGCCTGTGCTGGGAAGCTGTTATTTATGTAACAGCTTCCTGCACAGTACTGTATCCCCTATTCCATTCAGCCGTCAGCAGGGAGATTTCTTGGCTGAAATCTGAATGTAAATAAAGGGGCTGGGATATTGGTGACTGGGTGGGTGGACCCTTATCAGGAATTGAGAGGCTAATTACCCATCAGGTCAACCTGGCTATTGATTGACAGTACACAAGAGTGGATGGATTTGAAAGTCAGTTCCCCATCAGGCTCTGCCTACCCCTGAGGAAGGGGTGTCTAGCACTGGGCACAAACTCCTACATTGTTGGTGCTACACCCCGTGGAACACCATTTATGAATTCCCCAGATAGTTGTGCAAGTGTCCATCCATGCATTATGTTTAAACTTGTTTATCCAACTTGCCTTGTTTATTTTATATTTTTTTGCTAGTGGTGGTGTCAACTGGGACAATCCTAAAATTAATTTCTCAGTCTCAGTCTGACTGAATTGCTACAAAGGATTTTCACACTCCTTGCTAGATTTGCTAGTAGATTTAAATCCTGATTGACATTTAGTTTGCTAAAATCATCAAAATGTCTTGTTTTTTTAATACTGTGTTCACCAATGATATATCATGCCTGTGCAATGTGTGTCATTGCCACTGAAAGCCTCCATAGATACCATGTATGACTGGGTAACAGCACAAACGAAATTAAGAGACCTTTGTCACCCCCTAACATAAATTGTCTTACCAAGAACCTTAATGACAGGATCACCATGTATTATTTGAATGAAAAGTGGAGATACAGAAAGATTGAAATCATCATGTAAAATTGCTAGAACATGAAATCTTGTAGAAGATAGCTTCATAGTAAAGGATAATAGAGCTGTAAACTCTGCAGATAAGCTCTCACCACTGGAAGCACTGAGAGATATATGAAGCCAACGGGTGATTTGGCCCTCCAGTATCAACATATTACTTAAAAATCAGCTTTTATTGACCCTTAATGTTATAGATGAGTAAATTTCTGTTTGCTGGATGGCTATAAAAAAATAAACGAACATGCTGCCTGAGATTTTAGTTGTATTCTATTACCAGACAGAAAGACGAGCCAACCACAATAGCTTCACATGGCAGGAAAACCCAGCAAAAACCAAAGAAACAACACTGACAAAGTGTTAGTCCCAGGATAGATCAACTTTAACCCTTTCGCTGCCAGGCCCTGCACTCCATTTTTACACTCAGGTTGCCAAGCAATTTTTGCAATTTTTTCAGCTTCCAGAGTTCAGAGCTTTATTTTCTGAAAGCACATGACCAATAGAATACAAATAAGGTGCTACTAATTTTTAGGAAACAATGATATTTGCACAAATGTTTATTAAAACAATATTTTCGCTAAAAATACACTAAAATAATTAGCAGACAAAAAAACACAGCGCATTTTACAAAATTCCTACTAAATATAAAAGTTGACCTGTATTGAGTTAATAAATAACCACTATTTGTACATTTTAGTTTGCGCCTTTTTACGAAATGGTGAAAATTGAACATACACAAAAATGTAAATATCCAAAATTCTCTAAAAATTTAGAGGTTTTCATTTTTCCCTTACAGCTTTCAGAGTTTGTTAAATACCCCCCAAACCATATATTTTATGAAAGCATATGACCTGTAGAATAAAAGTAAGGTGCTCCTGATTTTAACACCCTGTGATATTTGCACAATTGTTTATCAAAACAATATATTCACTACAAATTCTCTAAAATCATATTTGGCAGATATAAACACAGAACATTTTACAAAATTCCTGCTAAATTCCTACTAAATATAAAAGCTTAACCTGTATTCAGTTAATAAATAGCAAATATTTGTAATTTTTAAATTGCTCCTTTTTGCAAAATGGGTAAAACTGAACGAACGCAAAAATGTAAATAACCACATTTCTCTAAAAATCTGAAGGTTTTCATTGTTCTCTTACAGCTTTCAGAGTTTGTTAAAGACCCCCAAACCATATATTTTCTGAAAGCATAGGATCAGTAGAAAAAAACGAAGGTGCTATTGATTTTTAAGGCCCCACGATATTTGTGCAAATATTTATCAAACAAATATATTTGTTAAAAATTCTCCAAAATAATTTTTAGCAGACACAGAACATTTTACAAAATTCCTGCTAAATTCCTACTAAATATAAAAGCTTAACCTGTATTGAGTTAATAAATAACAAATATTTGTACATTTTCAATTGCACCTTTTTGCAAAATGGTGAAAACTGAACATACATAAAACTATAAATAACCAAATTTCTCTAAAAATCTGGAGGCTTTCATTGTTCCCTTACATCTTTCAGAGTTTGTTAATGACCCCCCCCCAAACTATACATTTTCTGAAAGCAAAGGACCAGTAAAATAAATAGAAGGTGCTACTGATTTTTAAGGCCCTGCGATATTTGCGCAAATGTTTACCAATCAATATTTTCGCTAAAGATGCACTAAAATCATTATTAGCAGATACAAACACAACATTTTTTTTAGAAAATTCCTGCTAAGTTCCTTCTTAATATAAAAGCTTAACCTGTATTAAGTTAATAAAGAACAAACCTTTGTAAATTTTAAATTGCGCCTTTTTGAGAAAAAATTTAAATCGGATGTACGCTAAAAATTCTCTATAAATCTGGAGGATTCCTTTTTCACTTACAGCTTTCAGAGTTCATAAAATACCCCCCAAACCATATATTTTCTGAAAGCACATGGTGAGTAGAATAAAAAGAAGGTCCTACTGATTTTTAAAGCACCGCAATATTTTGCGCAACTGTTTATCAAAACAATATTTTCGCTAAAAATACACTAAAATCATTAATAGTGGATTCATACATGGCAAAATGTACAAAATTCCTAGTAAGTATAAAAGTTAGAACTGTACTGAGTTAATAAATAACAAATATTTGTACATTTTAAATTGCTCCTTTTTGTGAAATGGTGAAAACTGAAGGTATACAAAACTGTAATTCGCTCTAAAAATCCAGAGGTTTCCTTTTTTTACTTACAGCTTTCAGAATTTGAAAAGACCCCTCAAACTAGACATTTTCTGAAAGCACATGACCTGTAGAATAAAAAATGTGCCCCACAATAATTGTGCAAATGTTCATCATACCGCTATTTTCACTAAAAATACACTAAAATCATTACTAGTGCACATAAACACAATGTAACTTACAAAATTCCTGCTAAATTACTACTAAAGCATTGTTCACATGTGGCATATTAAAGTGTATGCCCATGGAGGGTCATGTTTACCTGCACGGTGATGCACAGGTGTTCCATGCATCCCCATACATTCAGTCCCATTTATGTCAATTTAGATGCAATGGCTGCACAGGCATAGCTGCTGTTCCCAATCTGACATCCGTGTGGGAGTGGGAACACGACCCTGAATGCAGACAGTGTGAGCTAAGGGACATGCATGCGGACCTACATGGATGTTAAATAGGGAGCAACGGCCTTGCATCCCAAATGACATCAATGGGACTGCCTGCTCAGAGTTGCACAGAACACCTGTGCATCCCTGTAAAGGTATGCTGTGTATGCCCTGTGTGAACAAGGCCTTAGGCCCCTTTCACACAAGCAGACCAATTAGGTCTGCCTGTCCATTTTTCAGGCGGGCCCAATAGGACCACCCGTTGTTCTCTATGGAGAGGCTGATGTAAATAGACATGTGTCCGTTTACACCCGTCTGCATCTGATCCGGTTCCCATTCCCCATCCATCTAGCAGACCGGATTGGATGGTATCGGATGGAAATGGACAGGCCGTCCATTTCCATCTGACCGCCCCATTGAGAACAGCGGGCTATGACCGTGTCTGCTCTGCATCAGTGGATCGAACGTGGACCTGTCATTCACCTGCTCAGCGGGGATTAGCAGACAGATCCCCCACTGAGCAGATGGATCTGCTTGACAGAGTCCGCTCCATGTGAATGGGGTCTTACCAGGACCGGCCGGTCCATTAGGGGCACAGAGGCACATCCTTACAACCCATGTCTCCTTCTGTAAACCTGCTTCTTCCTTCCAAGTTTTACCAAACCTTTTCCAAAATTCAAGAATAACTTGCTTAAATTTTTGAATACAGGTCACCACAGTGGACCTGGGGGAGTTGCCGTCCCCCCAAAAAGTCACTGGGTCTCAATATGTTTATTTTGTATTTTTTTATCTATATATTTTTTTACTTTTTACATTTTTTTTTAGTTATATTTTTTAATAATGTTTTTATTTTTACATTTTTTTTTGGAGGGGGGGGGTCTTTGGTGAGATATCAGGGGTCTAAACAGACCCCCATATCTCTTTTTTTGTGACAGAGAAAGGGACTGAAGATAGTCCCTTTCTCAGCAGCACTTTACTTGAATGAAAAGGAATCTTTATAGGGATACCTCATTCATTCATAAAATGACAGTCTGATACATAGCAAGACTCGCAGTTTACTATGTATTAGCTCTCAGTAGGACATCTAGGAGCGATCATACTGATCGCTGCCTGCGCCCACTGTACTACAGGGGTGGCTTGGTAAACACATGTTTACCAAGCCCCAGCTTCACAGCCAACTGCACCGCTCCCCGCCTCCCTACCCCCCCACGCTCTCAGCATGTCAGATCGCTGGAGCTTAATGTGGCCAGCAGCTGGAGGCTGCGAGAGGGGAAGGAGGGATGCCGCTGGAGCATGGATGTATCGGGGTGCAGGGGCCAGTATGGGGGGGTGATCAGACTGGCGGGGGGGGAAACATCTGGATCCCCCCAAGCCCCATGTAGGATCGGGTAGAGGGGGGTTAATCAGTGCTGGGGAGGGATGTTAATCAGTGTTGGGTGATGGGATTGTAATCCACTGATCTGAGTTATAGAATTGTTCAGCAGAGTGTGCTGAACAATTCTGCCATAAGTTTATGGTCATTTAAGTTCCCATGAGCTTATAGGAGAGGAAGATAAGAGGTCCGTACACTGTATGGACTTGGCCACCTGCAGGCACTTCTGTAGGTCTGTACGGCGTACGGACCTGGCAGTGTAAGGGTTAAAATTTGCATGCCTTATTAAATACTACAGTATGACAATATTGTTGTTTATTATCAACATCTGGAAATGAAAAAAAGTGTACCACCCCCCTCCCCCTTCCCCCAAAGAGAACAAATTAATAATCAAGAGCGCAAACAATATTTATAATATTTAATCAAAGAATAACCATTCATCCATGAACCATCCATGGAATTAGCATATACAATTAATGCAATTGGAAAGCCCCATGATACTGTTCCATGATTTAGAAGCATAACCACCTAGGGTGCAAATCAGGTGTGGAAAAAAAGGACCAGGAGATTTAGTTAATCAAGATGTTGAAAAAAACAAGTAGTTAGTACAAGAAATGTGCTAGAGCACCGTCACTGATGATAATACTAATACAGTGTAAATCTAATTCATTTCTAACCATTAGCCACACTAACTTTAAAAAAATGTCAAATGTAGGGCAAAGAATAAACTACATACAATTATTTCATAATGGTAGTATCAGAAATAATTACATGTGTATGATTAAGAAAAACAAATCTTAAAACATATATTTAAATTATACTGACTTATTTGTAAAATAACAACATTATATTTAAACTGCACATAAAAAGTGCTAAAAAATGTGGCCATTTTTGTAATATCTAAAATCCAAGTCTCCTCTAACAGTTAGTTAACATCTCCCAACACTCCGATTTTGGAACCTCAGAACTCCCAATCCAGATATCCCTCCATTTATATCTACTGTATAGATTTGTGTAATAAATTTAATTTCAACTGTTTTATATATCTCTCCCAGCATTCCAAAATAGTAGTAGTATGAAAAAAAAGAAGTAAAACGTTGATGCAGACTATATAAATTAGTCAAATAGTTTATTTAGCATATCCTAGTAACATGAAGGAATTTTACTGGTATAAGGAGCAGAGCTATATTTTAAACCATCAAGTGTGCGGAAAAAAACTTCAGGCTTGGGATTCGCCTAACCCCAAAAAAGTAAAAATATATACATATCTTTTCACAGGCCCTCTGTACTGTGGGCAAATCCTTAAAGTGGTTGTTAAGCCACTTTATCCCATCCTGTCTGTTGAATAACCCTATGTGCCCCTGTGTCTGTGTTTTTTTTTTTTAAATAAGCCATTCTTTATCTTATCTCAGAGCACTGATCACCACTCATGTGATCACCACCTCTCTCCTCTCCCCATCTGACAGCTGCAGCAGGTGGGGTCGAGGATTCCCCGCTGACGTCAGTCGGGAGGGGAGGAGGAGAGAGGCGGCGAATCACGTAAGCAGCAATCACAGCTCTGAGATATGGTAAAGAATGGCTAATTTTAATAAAACATAGGCACAGGGCACATAGGATTATTCAACAGACAGGATGGCATAAAACATTAAATCAAACTTCAGCAGCAGGAGCGGAGAAGGCGGGCACTGACACAGGAGCAGACAGGCAGGGGGGGAGGGGGAGAGATGACAGAGGAGGACAGTTGAGCTGCGGATGATGGAGGCATGTAAACTGACCACGGTGTCAGGCCTCAGCAGCCATGATATACCATGGTCAGTTTACATGGGGGAGGATATAGCCAGGCATGGTCAGCCAGGTTTTTAGGGGATACGGGGGACCAAATTACACAGCACAAGCGCTGTGCTGTATAACATGCTTTAAAGGAACAGGATCAATATTTATTTTAAATATATAATAGACACTAGGTATGGGTCGAACGGGCCCCTGTTTGGTTCGCACCAGAACTTTCCAACATCACAAAAGTTTGGACCCGGAAAACAAACCCCATTAAAGTCAATGGGACCCAAACATCAAAAATCAAAAGTGCCCATTTTAAAGGCTTATATGCAAGTTATTGGGCATACAGTGGTTATAGCGGTCTGGGTCCTGCCCTGGGGGACATGTATCAATGAAAAAAAAGTTTGTAAAAAACGTAATTTTTAAATGAGCAGCGATTTTTTGATTTTTAAAGTGAAAGCATAAAAATGAAAAATACAGTGCCTGGGGGTCCCCTTAGTCTACCTGTTAAGTGGCAGATCTGTACCATGTCTAGAATCTGCTGCAGCAATAATTGCATTTATAAAGCCAAAAAATGACATTTTTCCTGCAAGCTGTCTTTATTTTGCTCAGCAACAGCTGGGGAGCCAGTGTGTATGATGAGGCCACAGTGTAGTGCACTGGGAACAAGATTAGAGATTTTTTGGATAAATTCTGGTGTCACTTTGACTGGATAGAAGTAACAGGTTCGGAAAAAATGGACTTTGGGTGTCGATGGTGCCTTCACACCATTGCCCTATAAAGGTGCTCTTGACGAAGGCAAAAAAAATTGTAATGATATGCACCTGTCAAACAGGTGCTGAAAAATTGGACTTTGGGTGTTAATTGTGCCCTCAAAGCCTGCAGAGATCTCACATCCCAAAAACACTTAATCAGTGACATCGGCATCAGGGGCTTCATAACTGGTAATCAAGGACTGATTCATTTTGATAAAAGTCCAACGGTCCACGGAGTCTATGGACAGACATGTTCTATGATCAGTAATGAAACCTCCTGCAGCACTGAATGCCCGTTCTGAAAGCACGCTGGATGCAGGGCAGCCCAACAACTCAATAGCATACTGGGCAAGTTCTGGCCAGTGGTCTATCCTCATGACCCAGTAAGCCAGTGGATCGTCAACTGGAAAGCTCTCCATCTTTGTTTTGGTCCAGAGGTAATCGTCCACCATGTGATGCAGACGCTGCCGATGGGATGTGGAAGCAGACAGCCCTGGGCAGCGAGGACTAAAAAAATTCTGAAATGCATCACTTAGGCAGACTCCTCCAACACTTCTCTTTTGACCAACTGAAGCCACAAAACTACATTTTCCACAACACTGTAACCTACTGGAGTCAGGAAAAATGTTCAATAAAATCCTCTTTAACGTGTCCTCAAGAGATTTTGTCTTCTGCACTCTCTGTTGGGACGGGATGAGTTCTGAGACCTTCCCCTTATAACGGTGGTCAAGGAGGGTTGCCAACCAGTAACGATCCTTCTCCTTTATGCCACGTATTCTTGGGTCCTTTTGCAGGCTTTGAAGCATGAGGTTGCTCATGCGCCTCAAATTTGCTGAGGCTTGAGAAGCAGACTCCTTGGGGTCACTCAGGATGACAGCATCTGTATCTTCCTTCTCTCAGCCACGTACTACTCCCAAGGGTCCTGGGGTTGGAAAGCCATCGCTTACAGATTGACGCATGTTTTTCCTCTTCTTCAAAGCCTATGAAAAGGCCAGAATCCTCCTCCTCTTCCTCCTCCCTTCTCTCCTCCTGTGTGTTCTGTAACATAGGAATGATGGTGTCTGGATAAAGTGGGCCTTGAGAGGAAAGGAAGTCCTCCTCTTCCTCCTGCTGCTCTGCCTCCAGTTCCCTTTCCATAATGCCATGCAGAGTCTGCTCCAGTAGGAACACAACAGGGATTATGTCACTGATGCATGCACTGTCACAGCTCACCATCCTTGTAGCCTCCACAAATGGTGACAGTACAGTGCATACTTAATGATCAGTCATTGGCGTGGGGAAAAGAGCCGTGGTGGCCAGAGACTGTCGTTGTGCCGTACTCGCACAGGTACTCATTGATAGCCCTCTGCTGCATGTATAGCCGCTGCAGCATTGCCAATGTCGAGTTCTACCTGGTGGGTATGTCACAAATCAGGCGGTTTACGGGCAGGTGGAATTCCCGCTAAATTTCAGCCAACCAAGCACTGGCTGTGTATGGCTGTCTGAAATAGCTACAGACTCTTCTGGCCAGATTCAGCACATCTTGCAATCCTGGGTACATATTTAGGAAATGCTGCACCACCAAATTGAGGACGTGCCAGGCTTGGCACATGTGTCAACTTTCTCTGCCTAAGGGCGGACAGGAGGTTTGAGCCATTATCGCACATCACCATTCCTGGCTCCAGCTAGCGTGGTGTGAACCACCTCTGGGCCTGTCCCTGCAAAGCTGCAAGAATCTCTGCTCCAGCGTGGTTGCTGTCCCTTAGACAAACCAGCTGAAGCACTGCATGGCACCTTTTAGCCTGACTCATGATATAGCCCTTTGGACGCTTAGGGGGTCCCTGATGTTCATAGGACAATTCTGCAGAGGAGGGCATGGAGATGGCGCAGGAAGGGGAGGAGAAGAAAGGGGTAGAGCTCACAGGTCTGGCATCATCACCACCAGCTGTATGGAGACGTGAGGGCACATAAGCTGCAGCATCAAGCCCTGTCCTGCATCCTTCCGAGATACAAGCAGTGTTACCCAGTGTACTGTGAACTAAATATATCATCCCTACCCATGTTTGCTGGA
Source organism: Glandirana rugosa (assembly GCA_018402905.1). Taxonomy (NCBI): domain Eukaryota; kingdom Metazoa; phylum Chordata; class Amphibia; order Anura; family Ranidae; genus Glandirana; species Glandirana rugosa. Next base: position 248,796 of record BLSH010128270.1, on the reverse strand, counting down.
CCACGTGTCAGCAGTAAGGTGAAATTTGCGGCTGACTGCCTTGCCCAATGATGCCAGAACATTCCATTCCATGTAATGATAGAGAGATGGAATGGCCTTACGTGAAAAGTAGTAGCGACTGGGAACCTGCCATTGTGGTAGATCACATTGTGCAAATTCACGGAAGGGGGCAGAATCCAACAGGCTGAAAGGCAGAAGTTGGAGAGCTAACAGCTTTGACAAGCTTGCATTTAGACACTGGGCATGTGGGTGGCAAGGACTGTATGTTTTTCCGTTACCACAGGTGAGGCAGAGAAATTTTCCAGCTACAGTCTACAGCTGGTGGTATGCTGCTGGCAGATGTGTTGCTAACACCTGGGACACCCTGTGCTATACCATCATCCCTGTTAGTGGAGGCTGCTGAGAGGTCATGACTCAGTAAAGCAGGGGAAGACTAAAGTGGGTAAGGAGAAGGAGGAGGGACAGATTTGTGCCCCTTTTGTGTGGCTTTTAGATGCTCTTGCCAACGGGCTGAGTGGTTGGACGTTGCATGCCTTGTTAAGCATGTGATACCCAAATGGCTAGTGTTTTTGCCACATATGATGTGCCTGAGACAGAGTTTTCAGATAGCAACAGTGCGATCTTCTGCAGATGTGCTGAAAAAGGCCCAGACAGCTGAGCCTTGGGAAGTGGGCCGGGAGATAACAGCTGCAGAATGTGATGGAATAGGGTGGATGCTCTCTACTCTTTCTTGATGTCGGCCTCCTTGGGGTTGTGCCGCCTCACCTTCAGTTTCCTCCTTTGCTCTATCTGGCACCCAAGTCGCATCAGTGACCTCATCATCATCATCTCCATCTCCTCCATCTTCATTGTCATCATTACCACTGGAGACAACTTGACAATACGCTGTGGCTGGGGAAACATGAATGCCAGTTTGTCTACCAGTGTTCTCCCCTCTCTCCAGGCTCATGTTCCTGTCACCCTCAACCTCAGAACCAACATCTGAATCCAGTAGTGGCTGGGCATCATTAAGGAGCAAGTGGCTGACGCTGTGGTCAAATAACTCAGCTGACTCCTCCATGGCTGATGTTGGGGCTGTGACATGAATAGATGTGGACAAGGAGGCAAGTTTATCCACTCTGGCAACTGCAGAGGACTGCACACTTGTATCGGCTGGCATGACAGAAGATGAGAAGGATGAGGAAAGTTTAGTAAACTAGTCCATCACCTCCTCTGCATGCTGTGGCTGGATAGCACGGGCAAACTCACTAAACAGAGAAAAGGATGCCCTGCCTGAGGACTGACTACCATGTCCACCTTTGTCTGTGGACACATTTGTTGCTGGCCCCCTTACAGTGCCACTGGAATGTCTGCCTCTCCTTGTTGTCCTCCCACAGGGAGTGGTGCTTATTGGCAAATGTAAAGAAGAAGTGGAAAGCTGTACGTTTAATCAATGTAAAGTGGAGTTTGGTGCACTTTAATTTGAGTGCTCACACTACACTGACACACTCCACGGATACACTATAATATACTGCAATATAATGGGTCAAACATACAGTAACGCACAAAACTATATGACATTAAACTGGCAGTAACGCATACAGAAGTAAATGGCATTAAACTTGCAGTAACACAAAAAAACTATATGGCGTTAAACTGGCAGTAATGCACACAAAACTTTATGGCGTTAAACTGGCAGTAACGCTCACAGAAGTAAATGGCGTTAAACTTGCAGTAACGCACAAAACTATCTGGCGTTAAACTGCCAGTAATGCACACAAAACTATATGGCATTAAACTGGCAGTAACACACACAGAACTATATGGCGTTAAACTTGCAGTAATGCACACAGAAGTAAATGGCGTTAAACTTGCAGTAACGCACACAGAAATATATAGCATTAAACTTGGAGTAACGCCCACATAAGTAAATGGTGTTAAACTTGCAGTAACGCACACAAAACTATATGGTGTTAAACTTGCAGTAACGCACACAGAAATATATGGCGTTAAACTTGGAGTAATGCACACAGAAGTAAATGGCGTTAAACTGGCAGTAACAGACACAAAACAATATGGTGTTAAACTGGCAGTAAAGCACACATAAGTAAATGGCGTTAAACTTGCAGTAATGCACAAAACTATATGGCATTAAAATGGCAGTAACGCACACAGAACTATATAGCATTAAACTGACAGTAATGCACACAGAAGTAAATGGCGTTAAACTTGCAGTAACGCACACAGAAATATATGGTGTTAAACTTGGAGTAACGCACACAGAACTATATAGCGTTAAACTGGCAGTAATGTACAAAAAACTATATGGAATTAAAATTACATTAGCGCACACAGAACTATATGGCGTTAAACTGGCAGTAACCTACACAGAAGTAAATGGCGTTAAACTTGCAGTAACACACCCAGAACTACTGTATATGGTGTTAAACTGGCAGTAACGCACACAATACTATATGGCGTTGAACTGCCAGTAGCGCACACAAAAATATATGACGTTAAACTCTCAGTAATGCACGCAGAACTATTTGGCATTAACCTGGCAGTAATGCACACAGAAGTAAATGGCGTTAAACTTGCAGTAAGGCACAAAAATATATGGCGTTAAACTGGCAGTAACACACACAAAACTGTATGGTGTTAAACTGGCAGTAATGCACACAGAACTTTATGGTGTTAAATTGGCAGTAACATATACAACAGTAAATGGCGTTAAACTTGCAGGAATGCAATCAAATATACTGTGTTCAACTGTCACTACACTAACGCTATCTGAACTGTCCATACTCTAGCTATACACTAATGTAAAGATTAGTGACACGGTCTCACTAGCCTACACTGAAACTATCTGAGCTGTCCCTACTCTATATATACACTAATGTATGTATGAATGACACTGTCTCACTACACTACAGTGAAACTATCTGAGCTGTCCCTTCTCTAGCTGCACACTATGCAAAGCTGAATGATGGTCCTCCTTGCTACACTCACACTATACCTATACTGACACTAAACTAATATTCTACACTGACAACTGAAGCACAATAGCACTGTATAGCACACTAACTAACTAATAGCACTGAACAATGCCCTGTTCTACCTCTCTCCAGGCGAAATCACACTGAAAATGGCTGCCATTGAAAGAATACTTTTATACTGTGGGGTGAGAATGAGCCATGATTGGATAAAGTAATGATGACAGTGTCCAATCATGACTCTGACAGTGCTCTGTGTCCCAAAAAAGTATGAAAAATGTACTAAATGTCGCAGTCCCGATAAAAATCGCAGATCACCGCCATTACCAGTAAAAAAAAAAAATAAATAAAAACGCCATAAACCAATGTCCATAGTTTGTAGACGCTATAACTTTTGTGCAACCCAATCAATATACGCCGATTGCGATTTTTTTTTCCATAAATATGTAGAAGAATATATATTGCTCTAAACTGATGAATACATTTGTTTTTTTATTTTTTATTTTTGGATATTTATTATAGCAAAATGTAAAAAATATTGTTCTTTTTTCAAAATCGTCGCTCTTTGTTTGTTTATAGTGCAAAAAATAAAAACCACAGAGGTGATCAAATACCACCAAAAGAAAGCTCTATTTGTGGGAACAAAAAGGACGCAATTTTGTTTGGGTACAACGTTGCACGACCGCGCAATTGTCATTCAAAGAGTGACAGCACTGAAAACTGAAAATTGGTCCGGGCAGGAGGGGGGGTTTAAGTGCTCAGTAAGGAAGTGGTTAAATGCAAGCAGTGTTAGTGCCTGAATTTTGCAGAGCTGCTTTTTTATTTTTTAAGAGGCTAGGCAACGAATCTTTTACTTTTCTTACCCAAGCTAGAGCTTTAAAACCAACTGATAGCTTAATAGTACCTAGAGCATTTTGTTGCCTGCACTGACATATAAAACATTCTGTAGAATTACTGACAGGAATTTTGATGTTTCACTTACGAATGAAACACTGATGTTTGTTTGGCTCGTATACTTCAGCAGACATCTTCACTTTTGTGAAAGCCACCAATGCTGTAGAAATTGCATGTGCCCATTTTACTGGGTAAAATTAGTGAATTAGTGAATCACAGTTTTTAAATTAATTGCATAGATTTAGTTTGCTTTCAGTGTTCAAAGGCTGTATACAAAGAATCTAATTAGCAAGTATACTACTTAAGCCTGGTACACACTAATAGCTTTTTTTATTCAAACCAGCCATTCATTTAATCCAGCCATTGGCTGAGAACGCTGATTGGGAGCTGTTGGTCAGCTACTGGTTTTCCAGCATGCTCATCTGTACCAGCTAATGTCTCCCGACATTCAGCCCGTGTGTACTAGGCATTAGTACTTTGCCAATGCAACAGGGAGTCTGACACTCTTGTATTTAGTCACCCAAATTGCAATCATTTTTTAATTCTGCTTTTTGACCTACATGGGGGGCCCACTGTATACAGCATGTCTACAGGTAATGTTTGGCCATTTTACTTGTTCACTTTGAGCAAATTGGTTTCACTGGTGCAGCAAACTGAATTGATTGGTCCTTATTAATGCAAATTTATTGACTCACCTATAATTACTATTACAGAATAACAAATACTGTACTTATAGCCCTTTAGACTGACTACAACTGTGTTTCAGGTCAGTCATTTTTTCCTTTTTTTTCTTTATGAAATAGCTGTTGTAGCACCTTGCAGTGCTAGAATAGAATTCTAGAAGCTAGTGGACAGAGGTATAGGGGCAGGGATCTGAATATTTATGGGAATATGCCAAATGCCCAGGCAGGAGGCATGGCAGGGTGGCTGAATCAGCCCATAAATATTGTAGAGCCTGGCTAGTAGGGGAGTTGGGTGGCAGATGGAGTGTTGAAGTGCTGCTGTTTGTGGCCTGGGAGGGGGCCCCCGGAGGAAGGGGCACTAGCCTCCAGGATGGAGGCTGGAAGAAGGAAGGACGCCGAAAGAGGAATCTCCACTGCCCTGCAGTCCACTGGTAAAGGACAGGTTGTGAGCCAGCAACGAAATTAGCCCAGCAAAGGGCCTGAAAGCTGTTTCACCTATAGCTGCAAGACAAGGACAGTGTGAGTACCCCTATACCCCCAAGGCCTACAAAGGAGAGGGCTGCTATGTTCCATACCTAAACAATTCTTCCTGGGACAGTGCTTCAAGTTTGTTCCCGCATCCCTAGTAGTGTTGAGCGAACCTGAACTGTAAAGTTCAGGTCCGTACCGAACTTTGGGGTGTCCGGGACCCGGAACCGAACCTGGACATTTAAAAAAAAGTTTGGGTTCGAGTTCGGGGTTCTGGTATTTGATTCCACGTGTTGAATAGCTGCCAAGGGCAGCCAATCAACAAGTGTTTCACTGGTTTTCCCTTAGAAGCCATCACAGCCATGCCTACTAATGGCATGGCTGTGATTGGCCTGTGCATCATATGACACAGCCTCTATATGGGGCTGGAGTCACCGTGCTGCATGTCATATGCTCTCGGGATAGTTTAGGGAGAGGATGCTGCTGGCTCTGTGAGGGACAGATTGCAGATATTATAGAACATCTCATCCTGCATTACTGAACGATCTGATTGTGGACTAAGTAGAGATACTAGTACTACTGCTTTGAGGGACAGATTGCAGACCTCATCCTGCTGCACAGAACGATCTGACTGGACTAGGTAGAGTCTGTTTCTTTAAGGGAAAGATTATTGTTCTAAAATCATCTCAAAGTTCTATAGGGACTTACCGGCGTATTGTAAAAATACGCCGGCAAGGTGGACTCCCCATCCTAACAGGACGTAATATAACGTCCTGCGGTATTCGCCGCTCTGCGGGCCCCCAGGGGCCCGCATCGTATACTG
>BLSH010128270.1:218355-236161 GCA_018402905.1 Glandirana rugosa | reverse complement strand
CCCTATAGAACTTGGAGATGATTTTAGAACAATAATCTGTCCCTCTAAGCAACAGCTGGAAGAAACTTTCCCTATAGAACTTGGAGATGATTTTAGAAGAATGTTCTAAAATCATCTCCAAGTTCTATAGGGAAAGTTTCTTCCAGCTGTTGCTTAGAGGGACAGATTATTGTTCTAAAATCATCTCCTAGTTCTATAGGGACAGGTTCCTGCTGTTGCTTAAAGGGACAGATTATTGTTTCTTGCAGAAAATTAAAAAGTGCATCTACATTGCTGGTTTAAAAAAAAAATCTAAAAACGACATTTGCGTCCAGCGGTGCATTTCTTGCACAAAAATAAAAACAAAATGTCTACATTGAAATGGCTGAAATTGCACCGCACAGACATCGCATGTGATATGCTCAGGAATGCGGTGCGCTTTCTGTGTGAATCACATGCAATGTTTTCCACGCACCAGTGTGAACCTGGCTCAGTGGTTGATACTACATCTACCCCAACAAAGGAAAATACATCTATATAACGGTGTACAGTTATGTATAGCAGAAATATTTTGGTGTTCTTTATCATCACTGTCATTGTGTTTACTAAAGAGTTATGTCAAATCTGACATTAGGCAGTTTTCCAATTTTACTTGTGGGTTCAGAAAGCACCCTCACGCCCCTGGAGCTAGAGACTGCATTATTAGATATTTTTAAAAAGATTCAAATATGCAATATGTGAATAAAACATGGATTTTGAGTCTGTAGTTCTTCAGTTGTCACAATTTATACTTCTCATATTAGATTTTCTGCAGATTTTTGTCTTCAGATTTACCTAAACCATATAATATGAGGTCAAACCTTAATGTTCCGTACACACGGTACGATTGTCGTATAACAGCTTGTTGTATGATAATCTGACCGTTAGTACTCGCAATTACAACAGCCAACGTTCGACAATCGTAGAAAACTAGAAAACTTTTGTTGGCCAACAAGGCGCCATATGACTGTTGACTCGTGTGTACAGAAGTTGGCCCAACAAAAGTTGAAAGTGCAAACACGCATGCTTGGAATCCAGGAAGCGTTCGGTTGTGTAAATCTGCGTTCCTAATTCACAGATCACATCCACCTGAACTACCTCTTTATACTCTCGTAACACGTCATTAAGTTCGGCTTTGTTGGCCGATTACTTGACTCATGTCAGTACGCTAGACACAACCGCCAACAGCCAATCTTGGAAAAAGTTGAACGTGCGGTTGTACGACAGTTTTACCGTATGTACGAGGCTTAAGAGTTTCAAATTGTATGCAATCAGGCAGGCCCTTGCACTATATGGTTTTGGTAAATCTGAACACAAAAATCTGCAGAAAATCTAATAGTGTGTATAGGGTCTTACCAAGAACAGTTTTCTGTTTTACAGTGATTTCTTTGTTGATATCAGCTGCAGAGTAGTCTTCAGTGCTCTCTGGTTTCTGTTTAAAGCTCCTGAAATCTTAGGCAGGCCATACATGGTCAAATTTCGAACAATTTTTCTTTTCAAAATCAGAAATTTTGTGCGTTTTGTAATCCGATGGTGCCACCATTCGACCAACCAAGCCTTCAATTTCACCTCATGTTTCTGTAGAAAAGAATTTTCGTGACCGGGAATCTTCTTTTCTTTCCGGTAATTTTATTTTCCTGCACTCATGTGCATTCCTTTTTTCTATTACATTTCTCGCACGATTGTCCCATAATTGATTAGAAAATCGTTAGTTTTTCAAAAAATTACCAGCATGCCCGATTACTCAAATTTGATTGCCGCACGAAAATCGGCTGTTGCTGCGGTCCACTAATGATGTGAAATGCAAACAAAAATTCTTGGATAAGATTTTCGAAAGAAAATTCTTTCGAAATTTGACATATGTATGGCCGGCCTTATCCAGTAGGCTATTCTGTACATTAAAGTCAAAAAGTGTTTGTTCTAATGAGGTGATTAAAGTTTTTATTTTTTTACTTTTTTTTAATTAGGCTCTACTGATTACAAATATAAAGAGAGCTTTTTAGGTGGGGATAAGACTGTTGCTGACAACCAGTGTAAAAAAATTCACCCCAGCCAAATTAAGGGAACTGTATCCAGGGTGCAGTGCCAGGACAACTAAAATTAGGATATATTCAGAGCAAGTCTCTAAAGCATATAAATACACAGCAGGCTGAACACTAAAGGTAAAATTCACAAATCTCATAAAAATGTTAAATTATAAAGTGCAGCGCTATGCAATACATACACATGTACAAAGGTCATGTATTCATCTAAATGCCCATTAAAAGTCCATAGAACTTGCAAATAGTTTCATAAGCTCCTGCGTGGTGTAGTGAAAGATATTGACAATTACAGAGTGCTCCTATGTACAAACATGCAGGTGTACACTCCCTCCACCACAGTCAAACACTGCCACTCACCTCCTTGTAAAGACCAGATGGTCTACTACACACATTCCCCACTGGGGACAATATTCCTCCTATGGAGACCTATGGACATCCAATGTCCAGGGCAGAGTTCCGTCCAGGGCAGATGTAGGGAAATGTAATTAAAAGATCTAGTGCTCTTCGTAAGGCTAAAAAAATGTATTCCATAAAAAGTATCACACTCACAATTCTAGCACTCATCCCGAGTGCATGGAGCAACGCATATAACAAACAAGGTGCCGGGACAAGGTCACCCAGTGCCTCGGGCGAACATGGCAAGGTGCTTTTTCTTTTTCTGCATGACCAATCATCTTACCCACACCTGATCGTTATAGAGTGCGGAGGTAAGGTGTATGTAATATACAATGGGCAGGAGTCAGGAGTGGGTAAACTACAGAGTAGAGACCAGGAGTATATACACCCTAGTGCCCAGTAGTACCCCCTAAGAGGCATTTCACACCTATAGTATATACCAGGGGTATTGAACTGACCACTTGCTTACTAGGCACTTAAGCCCCCCTCCTGCCCAGACCAATTTTCAGCTTTCAGCACTGTCGCACTTTGAATGACAATTGCGCGGTCATGGTACACTGTACCCATATGAATTTTTTATCATTTTTTCCCCACAAATAGAGCTTTCTTTTAATGGTATTTAATCACCACTGGGTTGTTTATTTTTTGCTAAAAACAAAAATAGGCCGAAAATTTTGAAAAAAAAAATTTTCATAGTTTTTCATAAAATTTTGAAAACAGGTAATTTTTTTCTTCACTGATGTGTGCTGAGGAGGCTGCACTGATGGGCACTGATAGGCTGCACTGATGGGCACTGATAGGCTGCACTAATAGGGCAGCACTAATAGGTGGCACTGATGGTTGGCACTAATGGGCGGCACTGATCTGTGATACTGAAGGGCACTGATATGTGGCACTGATAAACGGCACTGATAGGTGACACTGATGGGCACTGCTGGGCACTGGTAGGTGACACAGATAGGCAGCCCTGATCGGTGGCACTGATGATGTGGCACTGATGGGCATTGATTGGCAGCACTGGTGGCAATTGGTGGGCAAAGGTAGGTGGCACTGGTGGGTAATGGCAGGTGGCACTGGCAGGGGGCACTGGTGGGCACAGACAATTCATCCGCGGCTCTCGGTGCGAAGGACTGATGTCCCTCTGACAGAAGCCGGTGATTGGCTTCTTTTTCCCCTCACGCTTACAGCTTACATCTTACATAACGATCATCGATCTTCTGTTTACATCACGTGATCAGCTGTCATTGGCGATCACTGAGTCTCATGGACTCAGTGATCACAGAGCGCACTGCATGCGACCCTTCCCCTTTACAGTCCCCTTTACTTGCATCTCAATTCCCTTTACATCCCCTATTAATTCCCTTTACAGCCCCCATCCTAGCACCCCAGCCCCCTTCCTAGCACCCCAGTCCCCAATACAGCCCCCTTTTACTTGCATCTCAGTCCCCCCTTACTTGTATCCCAGTCACTTTCACAGCACCCACCCTTTTTTTTTCTATTATGGACTCCGTCACAGCCCCCCTGCCTTCCTTGCAATCCTCCTTTCCTTTCCAATCCTACCTTACATAGCAGGTAGAAGGTGGAAGGTGCAGCAGGTCCAGACAGAGGGTGGAACATGCTTTTCATGTTAACAGCCAGGTGACTGGTTGCTAGGACTGCCCTGCATTTCAGCACTGAATCGTCGGCTTGTTAACATGAAAAGCATGCCCCACCCTCTGCCGGACATGCTGCGCCTTCCACCTGCTAGAAGCTAGATGAATGCTGTGGCGGCGGGAGAAGGAAGCTGCAGCCAGGAGAGGATACCCAGGTTGCTAAGTGGCGGAGCCGCTTCCGGGAAAGATTGCCCTGTTTCAGACCGCAGTCCTCCATTTAGTGATGCTTGCTGACAGGAACCCAGGAAGAGAGCCGAGGGAGAGGGCATTTTCCCTTTCTAATAAGGGGCGTGACTGCTGTCTCAGAGAGGAGTTCGGCAATGAGGAAGGGCGCATCTTTTGCTCTCGCAGCATGAAGCATAAGATACTGATACCCTTCTGTGTTCTATCAACATGCCGCCCCGTCCCACTCTCTGCCCAGGGCACCCGCCCTTGTACCGACCCTGTCACATGCTACAGATGCAGCAGCCCCAGCATCTACATACTGTACATTTATAGTCATGTCATATAACTTTGTTATGGGTGGTATGTTGACGCAATGGGTAAAACATATATGTGGGTTTTGAAATTAAGGCTTGCCTACATTAGTCTTTGAGCCCTAAATAATATCTTTATCTTGAAATGAATCACCATTGATTCATTTCCTTTATGCACTGGAACTCAAATTTGTTGCTGTATCATGATATGTTGCACTTAGTGGACTGTACTGAAAAGTTGTCATCTCCTTATTTGTGCACTGTGGTCCTGGCTTTCTGCTGGCTTGTGGTATGACACAAAATTTAAACTTCACTGTAGTTCTGACTTGCTGCTCTCTCTTGGATTTCCTTACTTTGAATTCTGGAAAGGTGTCAGTCTTTTTTCTGTATACTGAAGCACTATTTTAGTTTGAAATTCTCTATAGAAGTGACCCACAGCGGCAAACCTTTGGATCACTATCAGTTCTTCATAGTTACTGAATAGGATTGTCTCACCTGCTTCATTCACAGCTGATGACCTTGCAAAATTTTGGGTCTGTGGCCTGATAAGTGTCCCAAAGTGGTGCAGTGTTCCCTCCAGGTGCTTGTCAGCCTTTATGCCATCATTGTGCTCTGCTGCCTATACGCCATCCTTGACCAGCAATAGATATGTGCGGTTTGTTTCGTTCCAAATTAAAATTCGGACAAATTTTTGTTTTTTGGAAATTCGGATGTATCCGGATTTCCGAATTACAAAAGTACCGAATTTAAACGTATCCGAAATAACAAAAAAAAAATTGGAGAAAATTTGAATTCAAATAATGTTCGAGTCGTTTTCGAATACTTTTCGAATTCGAAAAGCTTTCGAATTTGAAAAGATTTCAAATTCAAAATGTTTTCAAATTCAAATAGTTTTCAAATTCGAATTTGAAAAATCCTCGAATTTGAATCTATTTTTCAATTTCCAAAGAGAACAAAGTAGAATAGAATAGAATAGAATATAGGAATAAAACAGAAAAAAAAAATATACTAGAAAAGAATATAACAGAAAACAAAAGAATAAATGCAACAGAGTAAAACAGCTCTGTTCCACTCCACCACATTATATTCATTCATTTGCTGTTATATTCCCCTCTATTGTATTATATCTTTTTCCATTCTTTTCCTCCATTTTCCACTCCACCCCATTCTCCTTGGAATTTGGAAAACTGTTTATATTTGAAAACCATTTGAATTTGAAAACAATTCGAATTCCAAAAAATTTCAAATTTGAAAACTATTCGAAATTGATTCGAAAACTTTTCGAAATGGATTTGAAAAATTTTTGAAATGGATTCGAAAACTAATAAACGAAACACATTCTGAAAACGAATTAAACGAATGAAACAAATCTAACTAATTTAATTTATGTAAATAACGAGTCAAAACTAAACTAAACAAATTTTTTCGCTCTGCACATGTCTAGCCAGCATTCCCCCGATGATGATGATTATTTAACCACTTGCGGACCACCCACCGCAGCTATACTGCAGCAAGGTGGCTCAGCTGTGCGAATTGCCATACCGGTACGCCGATTTGTGCACTAGCATTTGTGGGTGCCTGTGCTGATTGGCCAGTGGGGGAGCCAATCAGTGGGTCCTGCGGGCTCAATACCCAAGGGCCACCTGTGATCATTCCCCGCAGAAACAGAACAGGGATCTGCCAAAGTAAACAAGGCAGGTCTCTGTTCTGACAGGGGATGACACCAAGATCTTGTCTTTCTGCTATGCAGGAAGAGGGATCTCTGTGTTATCCCAGGCAGCACATCCTCCATACAGTTAAAAACACCTTCAGGGAACACAATTAATCCTTTGATCGCTCCTGATGTTAACCTCTTCCCTGCCAGTGTCGTTAGTACAATGTCAGTGCATATTTTTAGCACTGATCACTGTAATAATGTTACTGGTTCCCAAAAAAGTAGTCCCACTAAAATCACTGATCGCTGCCATTACTAGTAAAAAAAAATAAATAAAAATGCCGTAAATCTATCACCTATTTTGTAGAAGCTATAACTTTTGCGCAAACCAATCAATATTCACTTATTGAGGTTTTTATGCCAAAAATATGTAATAGAATACATATTGGCCTAAACTGTTGAAGAAATTTTATTTTTTAATTTTTTTTTTATTGGGATTTTTTTATAGAAGAAAATAAAAAATATTGTTTTTTTTTCACACGACCGCAATTGTCAGTAAAAGTAAGGCAGTGCCGTATTGCAAAAAATGGCTTAGTCATTAAGGGGGTGAAACCTTCTGGGGATGAAGTGGTTAATGAATCACAGAATATATATTTGCAAGAGAAGCAGGTTTGGGGTCTTATTCACTTGAATCATAGGTGAAACAAATCTTACATTATTCACTAATCTCTCTAGTAATGAGACCCATGTGGGAATTGGTAGCAGTAATCAAATTGTATAAGGGAGAGGGACTTACACCAAGTGTGGGATCAACTGAAAATATTTTAATGCTGTCTGAAGCAATTGTGCTCTGTCATATGCCTGGATATTATTTCAGTGGGGATGATTTACTAAAACTGGAAAGTGCAAATATTCTGCATAGAAACCAATCAGCTTCCAGGTTTTTTTTTTTTTGTCAAAGCTTAACTGAACAAGCTGTAAGTAAGAAGCTGATTGGCTACCAAGCACAGCTGCACTAGTTTTTGCACTCTTCAGTTTTGAAATCAACCCTAGTGTTTCTTTTAACACCCTGTTCCAAAGTTTGTTTAGCTGTACTTCCCCTGTGGATCACAGGAGTGAAGTTTGTTCTGTTTGTTCTTTTTCGCAGAGATTGGGCTGAAGCCCGCAGTCGCCTGATATCACAGAGCCGGTCCAGGCTCAGTCAAGATCATGACAATGGAGTCAGGTTCTGCCCACATGCCTGGACCGACACCTGGCTTAGCCTCTCAGCGAGCTGCTGAGAGGCTGAGCTGGCTGAACTGGCTGCTCCTGCCCCCTCCACAGCCCAGCATTCCAGTGTGTGCGGGGGGCAAATCAGAGAGCCACTGACTGACAGTCAATAGCTCTCTGCTCACAGAGCTGTGAGAACCAAGCAATCAGTGGTGTTTGATCACTCGGTTCTCAGTCTTAGAGACATCGGGGGACAGATGCAGCATTAGACCGATGCTGCATCCACCTAAGTAAGTATGAATCTTAAAAAAAAACATACATCTCTTTTAACGCAATTCTTTCACTGCAGTATGGGATATTTTTTTATGATATTGAGCTCACATGACCCAATTAGGTATAAGGATATCTAAATGCTGTTTCTTTATATTTCTTTTTTACAACAATTAACCCAATCAATAATTGGCCTTAACATGCCCACCATGGCAAGTTAGAGTTAAAAAGGCTGTACATAGATATTGGGTAACAAACTTTAATGACTGTTTCAAACTTAAAATATCCCATCTCCAAGCTAGATTTACACAAGTGCTCTTGGTCTACTTGTAGTTGGCTTTAGAATGTGAACTGTCACTTCGTACAATTACTTCTCTAATAATCATTTTTTCTTTTCCTCTATAGTAATGGCAGACAGCCATTTCTGTGACTAAACACAGTGTTAGATCTGATAAATAAAATAATCGTTCTAAGTATGATCAGTGTTGTCATTTCTAGAGCACTATAACCCAAGAGAGGAAGACTAACTAGTAGAAGAAAGAGGTGGAGGGTATTAAAAGCTGGTCTCTTCGGCTGCGCAGTTATTTTGAACAATGATGCCTCTTGCTTTGCTGCTGTTGGCAGCCTGTCAGCTTCAGGCAACTCATTTAAAAGATTTGGAATTATAAGTCAGGATCACAGACTTTATATAACTGCAGCTACACTGCTGGCTGAGAGATCATGGCACATTAAGTAGAGACACAATTCCCCAAGAGAAAAACTTCTAAAGGCTAAGGATGATGCATTCATTGTAGAAGTGATGCTTTGGATTCAAACTGTGTTGCAAGTCTGTTCTCTAAGGCTTTTTGAGTACTAGCTCCTCTCCCTCTGTACACCTCCAAGCCTAGGTAGTCTTTGCTTTTCCATATTTTCACTGCTTTCAGAAATATATTATGCCTTACCAACGCAATGAATGCAAGCCTTTCTTTGTCAAATGCAATAATAATCAGCTTATATTGAGCAGAGTGTACCAGCACAAATCATCATCTATAATGAAAATATTATGCTGTATTATGTTTTAAGACTGCATCTGTCATTTAAAAACAGAAATTCTCTTGTTTCCTCACTGCATAAAATTTGTTTTGGGTGCAGGCCACGGGAAGTGTTACTGTGGAAACTGTTACTGCGAGGCTGGTTGGCATGGCGATAAATGTGAATTCCAGTGTGACATCAGCCCATGGGAGATTAAGAAAAGATGTACATCTCCAGATGGCAAAATCTGCAGCAACAGAGGTGTGTCATTATTAATGAACTTCACATCTGTATGTCTTTCAATTAGTCTTACACAATAATTGTGTCTGTCTTTCTTTCATTTATTAAAGTCTATAAATAAACCCTAGAACAGGCCTTAAAGGGAACCTGTCAGATTGAATGTTACCCATCAGAGCTGAGGCTGACATCCAGTGCTGAAGTTACTTTCTGACCCATTGAGGGCCAGTTTTGGGGCATGAAGATCACACGGTGCTTGGCGATTCATAGTTCGGCTGTGCCTCAGAACTAGTACAGTGCCTGGGAAGTAGGCAATGGTAACTTTAGCTACTGGATGGAAATAGTCACATCTGTCTAGGCATATTCCCTTTAAGGAAGAACTGCAGGCAAATATTAAAAACATCATCTGATACAATGTCTCATTGTTTAGGACCATCATTGAATGTTTTAATTTGTTTTAAATACTGCTAGCATACGTGCTTAAATCAGTATGAGTTTCCTTTAATCCTTTTCACAGCAAGGGGTTCTGGACTGAACAAAAAGAAGGATGATTATCTTGTTGTTTTTTTGGAACTGCAAGAGATCACAACTGATTAATAGTGAAATTGGAAATTCCTTTAACCCTGGGGCAGAAACAATTGAGTACTGTTTGAATGACGTAATACCCACCTTGCTGTTCCCATTTGCCTCCAAGCGCCTTGAATGAATTGTCCACGACCGTATGAGTTGCTGCCTTACTGACAACAACCTTCTTGATCCCCTGCAATCCGACTTCTGCCCACAACATTCCACTTAAACTGCCCTACTAAAACTCACCAACTACTTACTAACTGCTAAAACCAATGGCCAGTACTCCATACTCATGCTCTTGGACCTCTCTGCTGCTTTTGACAGAGTTGACAACCTGTTCCTTCTTCAACAAACTCCACTCCCTTAGCCTCCGTGATTCAGATTTTTCCTGGTTCTCCTCCTACCTAACGCAGCACATTTTCAGTGTCACATACAACGTCATCTACTCTATTTCTCTTCCTCTTTCTGATTGGGGTACCCCAAAGCTCCGTCCTTGGGTCCCTCCTATTCTCTCTCTATACCTCTTCCTTGGGCCAGTTGATAACCTCCCATGGCTTCCAATACCACCTCTATGCCAATGACACCCAGATCTATCTCTCCACTCCTCAACTCACCCCCTCAATCTCCTCACGTGTCACAAACTTACTGAATAACATATCGGTATGGATGTCACACCACTCTGTCAAACTCAATCTTTCTAAAACTGAACTTGTAATATTTTCTCCTCCCCTGTCCCCTCCCTATGACTTTACTATTAATATCAATGACACAACCATTGGTCCCTGCACACATGCCAGGGTGCTGGGTGTCTAAACTCTGACCTCTCCTTCAGCCCCACACATCCAATCACTGACTAAATCTTGCCGCTTTAATCTCTGCAACATCTCCAGAATTTGCCCCTTCCTGACTAATGACACCACAAAACAACTTATTCCCCCCTTGGTTATTTCCGGCCTCGACTTCTGCAACTCTCTCCTCAATGGGTTACCCTTACACAGGCTTCAATCTATTATGAATGCTGCTGCTAGACCTCTACACCTCACTAATCGATCCATGACTGCTGCTCCTCTCTGCCAATCCCTTCACTGGCTTCCACTACCCCACTACCCCACTGTATAAAATTCAAAATGCTAACCACAACATACAAGGCTATCCACAACATCGCCCTTAGCTACATCACCAACCTCATCTGCAGATATCGCCCAAATCATGCTATATCTTCTCCTCCCAAGACCTTCTGCTCTCTAGCTCCCTTGTTACCACTTCCCATTCTCTGACTTTTCTAGAGCCTCTGCCATCCTCTGGAACTCCCTGCCCTGATATGTTTGGTCAGCCCTGTCCACCTTAAGGAGATCCCTGAAAACTAATTTATTAAGGGAAGCCTATCCCACACCCACCTAAGAACTGTACCGGAGTCACCCCCATCAGACCATCCCACGCAGCTATTACCTTTTGTACCATCTCCCCCCCTCCCTTTAGAATGTTAGCTCCATGTGCAGGGCTTTCCTGTCCCTTCTGTATTGAACTGTATTGTAATTGTGCTGCCCCCCTCTACATTGTAAAGTGCTGCACAAACTGTTGGCACTATATAAATCCTGTATAATAATAATACTGTCCATGATACTTTTCTCATTTGCACTAACATGTACTTTTTCAGGACAAGCTTTCGTGGTATGTCCTCTTCTTCAAAGTCCTAGTAGTATTAATTCACAAAAGTTTTAACAGAATGTTGAAAAAAGAGACAATCTCTGAGAGAAAGGAAAAAAACAAAAAAAAAAAACAAAGGCACACAAATGTACATGGCACTAGCAATTAAACAAGCACAGTTAGTGAAATAAGACAGAGGGAGAGCTTTAGACTGGGGGGGCAGTCACAGAGGGGGTCGTAAAACTGTTTGATAACGAGTAAGAAAACCCATATCTAAATTCAGGCCATTATTTTTTGTGTCAAATAGAAGTTTTATTCTTAGTTCAAAAGTTTTCCTTTCCTGAATAGTTTTAAAATTGCTTATAAGAACTAAGACATTGTGGTCTTCCATAGTGTGGTCTGAATGTGAGAAATGATATCCCACAGGCAGTGGCGGAACTACCAGGGTCACAACAGTCACACTTGCAACTGGGCCTCTGGCATTTGGCCACTGTCGGGGGGGCCCAGTGGGGTTGCTAGTTGCACGGCTCTGAGCTCAGAGTGCCTCTCTCATGGAATAGCTCAAAGCCAGCATTAATTGTTCTCCCTCCCACTCCATCCTCTCTTGCACGGGATGGGAGAGGACAGGAGACAAGTGATCTCTCCCCGTTCTCCCCCCCTCCCCTCTCTTGTGTGTGCTCTACAGGAAGTGTGAGCTCATTAGCATTACACTTGACTTCCTATAGTGTACAAAAAGGAGAGGGGAGGGGGAGAAGGGGGAGTGGATCACCTGTCTCCTGTCCCCTCCCATCCCATGTGAGAGAGGATGGAGGGGGAGGGAGAACCATTAATTCGGGCTCTGAGCTGTTCCATGAGAGAGATGCTGTCAGCTCAGAGCCATGCTGAGAAGGCATTGATGAGCACTGATAGGAGGCACTAAAGGGCACTGATAGGCAGAATTAATGGACACTGATAGGTGGCGCTGATGGGCACTGATAGGCAGCTTAAATGGCCACTGATATGTTGCAGTGATGAATAGGCCATGATGAGCACTGGTAGGCAACACTGTTGGGTACTGATAGGCAGCACTGATCAGTTGCACTGGTAGGCGGCATTGATGAGCAATGATTGGTGGCACTGATAGGCGGCATTGATGAGCACTGATAGGCAGCACTCATAGGCTGCATTGATGAGCACTGATAAGCTTAACTGGTAGGAGGCACTAATGGGCACTGATAGGTGGGATTGATGAGCACTGATAGGTGGCACTGATGGACACTGATAGGCAGCATAAATGGCCACTGATATACTGCACTGATGAGGAGGCACTGATAGGCGACATTGATGAGCACTGATAGGCGGCACTGATGGGTATTGAGTACTGATAGGCAGCATTGATGGGCACTGAGAGGCAGCACTGATAAGCTGCACTGGTAGGCAGCATTGATGAACAATGATAGGTTGCACTGATAGGTGGCATTGATGAGCACTGATAGGTGGGATTGATGAACACTAATATGAGGCACTAATGGGCACTGATAGGTGGGATTGATAAGCAGTGATAGGAGGCATTAATGGGCACTGATAGGTGGGAGTGATGAGCACTGATAGGAACTAATGGGCACTGATAGGTGGGATTTATGAGCACTGATAGGTGGCACTGATGGGCACTGTTAGGCTGCACTGATGATCAGGGAACTGATTATCAATGTAAACAATTTACTAACATTGTTGCCAGTTACCGGCTCCTCTTTCCCCACCCAGACAGAGTGTGAGAGGAAAGGGCTGCAGATAAACAGCAAGTCTGTTTACATGTGATCAGCTGATCACACGGTAAAGGGCCGCTGTGACTGCACTGGATGCATGTCCCAGGGGACATGTGGGAGGCAGATTTCTGGGAGGATGTCCATGGGGCTTGGATGGGGGGGTCAGGGGGGCCCATCATGGTTTCTTTCACTGGGGCCCTGAGGGTTCTAGTTACACCTCTGCCCACATGTGTGCAATATACATCTTCTTTATGTTCCTTGATCTGTGCAAATTCATCTAGCTTGCAACTTCTGTCCTGTTTCACCACATAAGATCCTTTGCTACATATTTTCCATTGGATGAGGTACACAACATTACTCGAGGTACAAAATATATAAAATTATCCGCGCCCACTAATTAGCAAAAAATTTTATGAAAAAAATCTGAATGATAATACTCCTGGCTGCTCGCAAAAACAATAGATCTAAAATTGTTCAAGATACGTTGTAAATAAATGCAGCGCCAAGACCAAGTTATTTAAAAAGATATGAGGTAAAAGTGCAATAAGCATATAGCACAAATAGAACAAAAATTAATATTCTTCCTTCAGAAGGAATGATATCACAGTCTTAGAGTCTTTTCCAGATCTCACTATTGAATCTCAAATCTTGTAAGTCAGGGAGTATACCCTCAGATATCCACAACAAAACCGACCAGCAAAGAAGGGAAAAAAACATTCACCCAGCAGCTCCAAACCCTCTCAGGGATGCTCCACAAAGTTGATCCAATGTTCAGCACATATGATATGAGAGGAAAGAGGCCGACATAGTGTAATACCGTTTCAAATTAGACTTTATTTGAACAAAGGGAATTATGAATACTCACATTAGTAAAGTAAAAACAGAGCTCTGGATAAAACGAAGTGACAGGAGGAGTAGGGAACCCGACGCGTTTCGGCTCACACAGCCGTCATCTGGGGTATTCCCCCCTCCTGTCGTCACTCCTATTTATAATAAATGATTAAAGTATACAAAAAACGCCCCTAGGGGGCAAAAAACGGAAGTCAGCCTTAGACTTAAAATGGCGTCAACAGCGTGCGCTCCACGCCTCATTTCCATATATTAGAAGCACCCAGGTTGGAAAGACCCGGAAATGAACTGGATGGGTTAACTGAAAATGTTAATGTATTTCAATTAAATGAATATAGAATTATTTATAAGCGTGTACACAACTAGACAATGAATAAAGAAGGTGATTAAGCCTAGGTGACCCGGAAGAGGAAGTCCAGCTTCACGGACTTCCTCTTCCGGGTCACCTAGGCTTAATCACCGGGACTTATGCTTTTTTCTTTCACTGTAAAAGTCTTTTTCACAATCCCCTTCTTTATTCATTGTCTAGTTGTGTACACACTTATAAATAATTCTATATTCATTTAATTGAAATACATTAACATTTTCAGTTAACCCATCCAGTTCATTTCCGGGTCTTTCCAACCTGGGTGCTTCTAGTATATGGAAATGAGGCGTGGAGCGCACGCTGTTGACGCCATTTTAAGTCTAAGGCTGACTTCCGTTTTTTGCCCCCTAGGGGCGTTTTTTGTATACTTTAATCATTTATTATAAATAGGAGTGACGACAGGAGGGGGGAATACCCCAGATGACGGCTGTGTGAGCCGAAATGCGTCGGGTTCCCTACTCCTCCTGTCACTTCGTTTTATCCAGAGCTCTGTTTTTACTTTACTAATGTGAGTATTCATAATTCCCTTTGTTCAAATAAAGTCTAATTTGAAATGGTATCACACTATGTCGGCCTCTTTCCTCTCATATCATATGTGCTGAACATTGGATCAACTTTGTGGAGCATCCCTGAGAGGGTTTGGAGCTGCTGGGTGTTGGATTATTTCTCCCGTTTCACTGTTACCCATGATGATCTGTCCATGATGACCTGTGGATGTCCTTGTCTATGATGATCTGTCCATGAGGATCTGTGGATACCATCGCCTACAAAGACGAGTTTGACCTATGTGCGTTTTTCACCAGAATCTGGTAAGCCTACATCTTTTACAAAGATCACTAGGATGTTCGTTTGATGGTGATTCTTGAAAGAATTATAAACTTATCCTCAAGTGAATGTTTTTTTCCCTTCTTTGCTGGTCGGTTTTGTTGTGGATATCTGAGGGTATACTCCCTGACTTACAAGATTTGAGATTCAATAGTGAGATCTGGAAAAGACTCTAAGACTGTGATATCATTCCTTCTGAAGGAAGAATATTCATTTTTGTTCTATTTGTGCTATATGCTTATTGCACTTTTACCTCATATCTTTTTAAATAACTTGGTCTTGGCGCTGCATTTATTTACAACATTACTCGAGGTACAGCTGTATGATCCCATGATATTGAAGGTCCCTTTTGTGTGTGTGCCACTTTTAGATACATTGATTTGGTTGCACAGTTTGCAGCGTTTTTTTATTGCATGGTTTGCTTCCATTATTTGTGGCTTCATAACCCTGGGGCAAATTCCAAGAACTAATGAGATCTTAAAAAGTCACCAATCATATTGCTTGTTGAATTCTCTCAGTGCAGTATAACTGGGGGCTGTAAACAACCCTCAAATTTTTACACAAATTTTCTTAGCTCCATTTTCTACAAATCTACACCATGACATTGATACCAGTTTCTACAAAATTCAAAAGGAAAGGGCAATTCCTTTTCTGATTTTTAAACCACTTAGTGTGATGGTATCTTGTAATATAACTTCATATTCCTGAGCACTTCCCAAAAGCTATGCAATAGTCATTCTATTAGGTTTCTTTCTGCTGCTTACATATTATACTGTAATCTAAATTATACAATTCATGAATGCTAAAAGATATAAAGACATTTGTCTTTTTGTTTTTGTTTTCCTATACATAATTCATTTTATTCAGTATGGTTTAGACAGCATAATAGATAAAGAAACAATCTGCAAAACAAACAGTTAAGCTGCAAATGTCTTCCTTCTGGCTGCTGTCCAAAACTACATTACTGTATAGCAAAAAAAAAAAAAAAAAAAAAAAAAAATCTAAAGAACCCACTTTTAAATACATCTTCACCGACAATGACTGCTATAGAATGAGCATCTAATTATCCGAAGAGCATTTAAAAGCTCTCTCCCTTCTTAATTATAGAAAAAGCTTGGCTTCTACACAGATTTAGTAGAACTATATTTAATATCAGGGCTCCACAAGGAGATGTTTCAAAAATACTGGAAGCTAAATATAAAATGATTATCCATTAAATTGAATGCAAATTATTTTAATAGTCTCTTTTTGGCACATTGGCATTTATGTTATGTTGCTTTCAGTTAATGTGAAATGTTAGTGACTGCATAGCTTACAAATATGCTATATATCTTTGTCTCTTAAAATGCTTGTCACATGACCTAGATTGCTACAGAATGCTGCCTTATAAAATATGTGTTTTAATATTTACATTTATTCAAAATTATTATTCCTTGTACTGCATTTTCAAAACAGCTAAAATAGTTCTTTGATTACTAAAAAAAATTAGCAGTGCCAAAATAAAAGTTGTAGACAAACTTTCTCTGCTTTCTAAAAAAATAGATATTCAAATAATTTATCACTTTTATTGTGAGCCATTGGGATAATTATGTATTATTGCTATCCAGTTTGTAAAAATCACCAACAATCCCAGCTATCTAAAAATGTAGTTGGTTTGTAAGCAGGTGCAGTTAGCTTGTCCAACACTAGGTGGTTCTGTCTCAAAATAGTGTGATGATAGGGAAATATGTAATTGCTTGTTAGATTCCCTTTTAAACAAAGCCTTCCCATCGTGATGTGATTGGTGGAGTAAGTGCCCATATAAATGCGAGGAGGGGAGGAGCATTTTGAGATGGAGCATGGTAGCCAAACAAGCCATGTTGATGTAGTCAGCTACAAGGGCCTTTAAAAGAGGTGAAGCCCTGGGTGATTTCGTTTAATACCCAGAGGGACCAGCTGCAGTCACCCTGACTCTTGTCAGGGTGACAAGTTAGTTGTTCTCTCACTGTAGCACTTATGCACCCTGACTCTTGTAACAGTCTAAAGTGGACTGTGAGCAGGATTCAAAAAGCCTTTTAAGCTAGGCTAAGCGTTCTTGCATATCAGTTCTAGTACACCTGGGAGGGTAACATCAGCGAGCGTGCCCAGCTGGGTAAAGGAATCAGACAGAGAGAAGAAGAGAGACTGGTATACTACAGAAAAAAGAATACAATTATAAACAGTTGCGCTATAAGTAAATTCATAAAGAACATATAAACAAATAATTTGAATAAAGTGCATAAGTGCTAAAGTGAGAGAACAACTTAATGTCCAAATCCAAAGAAAACCAAGGTGAGTATTTCATAAAAAATGGTGTTTAACCACTTCAATACCATGCACTTAGAACACTTTACTACCAGACCAATTTTCAGTTTTCAGTGCTGTTGCGCTTTGAATGACAATTGCGCGGTTGTGCGACGCTGTACCCGTTGTCGTGACTTTTGACTTTTAACCAGACCATCATTTCACAAGATTCACGTACCATAACTTCACCAATTTGTGGTAAAAAATACTTTATGAGTGGAACCAAAAGAAACCTAAACCTGTAATTCAACAAGAGAGTGAAATCGTGAATACGTGAAATAAGTTTAATAAACAAATATACAAGAAATACTTAAATGAATATCGCGTTGACAAATATTAACATAAGAAAAAAGACATCATATGGTCAGAGAGAAGAAGAGAGACAGACTAAGGAAATGGGTCGACCCGTGCGAGCGACTACAATGGGAGGGTCCACATGATCTTGACTATACGTTCTTGCGAATCGGATCGAATTTTCCGAAAAACTTAGGACGAGTGTCAGTCTACACATATTCT
>BLSH010128270.1:202609-218345 GCA_018402905.1 Glandirana rugosa | reverse complement strand
AGGTGGCACTGATATACAGCACTGACGGGCACTGATATGCAGCACTGACGGACACTGCTAAGCGGCACTGATGGGCACTAATAGACAGCACTGATTGGCACTCATAGGCAGCACTGGGCACTGATAGGTGGCACTGATGGGCACTGATAGGTGGGCACTGGTAGGTGGCAATGGTGGGCACTGATATGTGGCACTGGTATGCATTGATAGGGGCACTGGTGGGCACTGATAGGGGCACTGGTGGGCATATACATTGATAGGGGCTCATTCCCTGGTGGTCTAGGGTGGCATCTGAAGGTGGCACTGAGTGCCATCCACATTGGGCAGTATGTCACTTACCTGGTGGTCTAGGGGGGTCTCCCTGGTGGTCCAGATTGGCTCCCTGGTGGTCCCTGGTCGGCTCCCTGGTGGTCCTGGGTGGGCGCATCCCTGGTGGTCCCTGGGCAGACTCCCTGGTGGTCTAGGGTGGCGATCCGAGGGAGGGCTGTGCTGATAAATCATCAGCACAAACCCTCCCTGTCAGGGATGCAGCCGATCGGCTCTCCCCTCCTCAGGTCTGCAGACCTGAGTACAGGAAAGCCGATAAACGGCTTTCCTGTATTACACTGTGACCAGCCGTGATTGGTCACGGCTGGTCACATGGTAAAGTGCTTCGGATCGAAGCGCTTTACCGAGATCGATATTGCGGTATTACTGACCTCCCACACCACCGATCGCCGTGATGCGCGCCCCCCCCCCCCGGGCGCGCGGCGGCTTGTTATCCTGAGGATGTCATATGACGTCCAGTCAGGATAACTGAGCCACTTCTCGGCCATCATTTTGCATACGGCGGTCGGGAAGTGGTTAAAAAAGTCCAAAGAGTCTAGTGAAGAAGAAATCCCAGGATGTAGAGACTATGACAGTATCCAACGTAGGAGTTTGGCTGGAGCGAGCAAACCACCACCAGAGACATGCACACCTTAGGGTGTTTACGGGGGAGGTACCCTTACCAGAACTGGTGGACTCACTATCGCTTGTCAACCATCCATCTCCACCATATAAATCATTAAAACAAGGAGGAATTCATAGTGTAAATCCGCAAGTAACAATTTATTTAAAATGAAGAGTGGGTACTCACATTAAAACAGGGTTAAACACGCATTAAAAAGCCGGCATAAATCAAACAAGCATCCCTGTGTTCCCGGAGTGTGTGGGCGTGGTGACTTCAGCGCGTAGTGTGGGCGGAGCTACATGCTGACGTCACCACGCCCACACACAGTATGACACTGTGTGCTGAGGAGTTCTGCGAGTATGTCAATGGAATGTTATATATCACTGTCATCTTGGATGAACATTAGTAAAGTGCAGAAAATATACTTCAAGTGTGGGCATTTCTTTCTCATGAATATAAAGGCCCATGGCTGAGGATGTCATGGGCAGGCCCATGGCAAGGAGTTGGGTACAATATGGCTAAGGCTTCTAACTACCAGGTGTTGATCACTGCCCTATCCGAGAAGAAGCAGGACGGGGACTTGCACATTCTGGCACCAATATCTGACCAATTAGAAGTACCCTTACAGGCTAACACATTTGTAACTTTGCTCAGCATTGCACAATATTAAATGTGGGCTGCAACATTTGATTGCTGATACTGCAGCCTTCTTATCCCTGAATGCCTCCTCTTGTTGTGGAATACAGCTGCAACTTAAATTAAGGTGAAATAATAAGGACTGAGATACGTAAATGCACAATCTTCTTATTCAGAAGAGTGCTGAAGACATACATTTTAACAGGGGCATTTAAACTCCACTATGACCACACAGTAGTAACACAGTTAGATCACAATTGTTGGGACAGTTTGTCAACACAATTAAACCAGAATAATTTTTCAAGAGAAAGATGGCACCCCTAGACTTAAATAGTAGCGCAGGGTACAACATAACCTATAACACTTTCTTTTTTCTTCCCAGGATATGGGCATGATCATAATTGCATCTTTTTTTTCAGTCCCCCAAGTGAACATGTTTTATGACAGAAAATTGTACATACTTACCATTGCTGATAAGCCTATAAGAGCATAAATATGTTTTATTAGTGTATGAGTAAAGTTTATTTTTTTGTCACCCTGGATAGGCTTCCTACTTAGGAAAGAGCTAAAGCATTGGCATGTTCAATCAGTTGCAGTGTAAACACTTTTAAGACCATGTACATTTAAATGAACACACACAAGTGTAAAAGCTGCTCAATGGTGGCCATACGCACTTCATTAATGATCAACATAGGCTTGCGCACAGGGTGTGCCAGGTGTGCCTGGGCACACCCTAATCACCTAGTGTGGTGCAGATTCCCCCTGTTAAGACCCCTGATATTTCACCAAAGCCCCCTAATGGGGCTCCTAAAAATATCAAATTGTAAAAAAATAGCAAAAACATAAAATAATAAAAATAAAAACTATTGACACCGTCCACTGCCCTACTGACACCATCCATTGCTCTGCTGACACTGTCAGTATATACGGTATACACATGCACACACATGCAAATGTGTGTGAACTTTGGGGTGCATGCCCTAATGCAATAGGCTGTGCACACCTATGAAGATCAATTTCTTTACTGATCAATCTCTCACATTAGGAATAATCTAGAGTCGAAAAACCATTTTGATTGCCACACATTAGAAGGTGAATTTCAGATAATAGTTAAGATATGATCATAAATTATCAACCGCATCTCTGTTTCCACCATGTAATCTCATAATCTGATCGATTGAAATACGATCATATTCACAAACAAAGTGCTGCTGTGTGCAGCAAAACATTAGCTGATAAACTCAGTTTGATCAAATCTGATCTAAATCAAATCTACACTGATCAGTAGGCAAGGTATGGCTATTTGATCGATTTTTAATTCAATCTTTTTGATTGACTCACACACCCACCAGATAATACAATCAAAATTTGTATGGTCACCAAAAGAAGTCATAGCAAGACAAAACAGTACAGATCAACTACATAAATTAACTGTGCCTGTGCTGCTCGTCTCTGCTTACTAGAATCCCGGGCTGCCCTGCTTACTGCACACCTCATCCTCCTTCTCTGTCAGCAGCAGCGCAGAGAGATACTGAGTGACACACCCCGTGACCTGCCCCCTCTCTGCTTCTCCCTTCAACACTGGAGGCAAAGATCGCCGAATAAGGGTAAAAAATCCTTCCACCTGGGCGGAGCTTAGATCTAGATGGTCACCATTGGCTCCATTTCAGCAGCACATACAGAGTGTGCGAGGAGAGAGGGGCCCAGGGAGGAGCCTGTAGTACCTGAAGGGCCTGGTACAGATTTTAAGGGGAACCCCACACCACATTTTTTTAAAAAATGTCACGGGGTCCAAAATCCATACTGGACGCTTATCCGAGCATGCAGCCTGGCAGGGCAGGAGGGGGGCACTAGCTTGAACCATACCAGACCACATGCTCTCAACATGGGGAGGGTGCTTTAGGGTACCCCAAAGCACCTTGCCCCTGTGTTGATGAGTAGAAGGGCCTCTTCCCCACAACCCTGGCCGGTAGTTGTGGGGGTCTGCAGGTGGGGGGCTTATCGGAATCTGCATACATTGTACCCCTATCCATTCACCAGTGTAGTAGTGTTACAAAAACAGTAGACAGTTCTTGACAAGTCCTTTATTAAAAATGTCTTCTTCTTCTTTCTTCCTTCGTTACTCCTCCATCTTCTTCCCCACTTCTTCTGGTCTTCTGCTTCTTCTTTCCATCTTCCTCCTCTTCTTCCTTCCTCTCGTTGTCTTTGTTGCCCCCCCAAAGCACCCTCCCTATGTTGAGGGCACGTTGCCTGGTACTGTTCAGAGGGGAGTGCTCGCTTGTCCCACGCATCCTGCCCTGCCAAGCTGCGTGCTCAGATAAGGGTCTGGTAGGGATTTTGGGGGGGACCCCCACACCATCTTTTTTTAAATTTGGTGTGGGGTTCCCCATAAAATCCATACCAGACCCAATGGGCCTGTTTTGGATTTTGGGGGGACCCCCATGTCATTTTTTAAAAATTTTGGTGTGGGGTTCCCCTTAACCACTTAAGGACAGAGCCTCTTTCTAAGATTTTGTGTTTACAACTTCAAATCAATTTTTTTTTTTGCTAGAAAATTGCTTAGAACCCCCATACATTATATATTTTTTCTAACTACCTAGAGAATAAAATGGCGGTCGTTGCAATACTTTATGTCACACCGTATTTGCGCAGCGGTCTTAAAGTGGTTGTCAAGGGAATAAAAAAAACACCTGCAAAACAAAGGCATAATGAGCTAGTATGATTGGCCGGAGCCTCGATGACGTCACTTCCGTGCATGCGCACGGGAGCCATCATTTACAGCACACTTAGTGAAGAAACGGCCCAGTCGGGCTGACGAGCACCCCATAATGTACTGCGAGATTGCAGTGCATTGACGGCTGGTGATTGGTCAAAGCATGCACCTACCCTGCATAGTTTGGCCAATCACAGTGCTGTCAGAGCCATGATTGGCCAACGGCAGGGTGCCTTTGGCCAATCATGGCTCAGGGGCTAGGTCCATGCCCCACACTATATAAGGCTGCTTACACAGCAGCCATATGTAGTGTGTTAATGTGGAGATTGGAGAGAGATTAGGCAGGTTAGTTAGTGGATAGAGCATGCAGGCAGTGTAGAATATATAATACAGTGCAAGCAAGGTACAGTATATAATACAGTGCAGGCGGTGTACAGTATATAATACAGTGCATGCAGTGTACAGTATATAATACAGTGCAGGCAGTATACAATATATAATACATTGCAGACGGTGTACAGTATATAATACAGTGCATTCGGTGTACAGTATATAATACTGTGCAGGCAGTGTACAGTATATAATACATTGCAGTCAGTGTACAGTATATAATAAAGTGCAGGCAGTGTACAGTATATAATACAGTGCAGGCAGTGTACAGTATATAATACAGTGCAGGCGGTGTACAGTATATAATACAGAGCAGGCGGTGTATAGTATATAATACAGTGCATGCAGTGTACAGTATATAATACAGTGCAGGATGTATACAGTATATAATATATAGCAGACGGTGTACAGTATATAATACAGTGCATTTGGGTTACAATATATAATATTGTGCAGGCAGTGTACAGTATATAATACATTGCAGTCAGTGTACAGTATATAATAAAGTGCAGTCGGTGTACAGTATATAATACAGTGAAGGCAGTGTACAGTATATAATACAGTAGAGTCGTGTACAGTATATAATACAGTGCAGGTGGTGTACACAGTATATAATAGTGTGAACAGTATATAATACAGTGCAGTTGGTGTACAGTATATAATACAGTGCAGGCGGTGTACAGTATACAGTGCATTCAGTGCACAGTATACAGTTCATTCAGTGCACAGTATATAGTGCAGTGCAGAGTATGTAGTGCAGTGCAGAGTATATACTAAAGTGAAGTGCAGAATATATCCTTTAGTGTAGTGCGGTGGGAAAAAAAAATCCCCATCATGTATGGAAGGTCACCAAGGAGAGGCAGATTCTCACAAGCCACTAAAAGAGTGCAAGCAGCCTCTGTGTTTATAGTGAAAAGTGGTGGTCACGGACATGGTGTATCCTTTGCAGGCGGGCACGCTTGTCCTTTTTTTCTGCTGCTGGCCATGTTATTGAGCTACAACATGCAGAACAGTTGGTTAACTAAGCCGTCCTCATCCTCTGTCACCCAGGCTCATAGTAGTTTGCCTTCCAATGCAACTGTCAAAGCTGCCTATTCCCCTGGCTCCTTGTCCATAGTTACTCCTTCCATAGCCACATCATCATGCACGTAGGAGTCACCAGAATTATTCAACTAGAGTGTCAGTTACATGCTGCTGGAGGATTCGCAGCAATTTGAATGCTCTGATGTTGGTTCCCAGGTTGAGGAAGGGAGTAACTTGAGCTTAGAGAGAGGGAATGCCACAGAAGGACAAGAAACTAGCAGCCATGTTCCCCCAGCTGCAGCATACTGCCAAGTTTGCTCCAGTGATGAGGAGGGAGGGGATGATGAGGTCACTGACTGTACTTGGGTGCCTGAGAGAACAGAGGAGGAAAGTGAGGAGGAGGAGGAGGAACAACTCCAATGAGCCAGGTTGTCCTCCAGGGGTCGGCTTAAGGGCAGCCACCCTATTGCATCACACCACAGTGCTTCACAGGTGCAGGGCGCTGCTGATTCCCGCTGACTTCCAAAATTTCATTGGTGTGAGCTTTTTTTAACACATGTGCAGCAAACCGCAGCGTTGCTGTTTGCAATCTGTCTGAAGCCAGTCAAGCTTGGCCAGAACACCAGCAGCTTGGGCACCACATGCTTAACAAGACATATGATGACCTGCCATGCAGTCCGATGGCAACAGCAATTGAAAGGTCCACTTCATAAAAAAATGCAGACTTTTTCTTGCTCCTCATCTTGGATCTCAACCCCTACTATACCTTAAGTCCTCTCAAAAACCTGCACTGAAAGGAAGGAAGGTATAGCAATAGGTGCCACAAGTACTTGCACCCAATCCGCTAGCAGTAAACCACCTGTTGATTTCACCAGTCAAATTTTGCTACCCCAGTTGCTGAACCATAAGAAAAAATACTGTCCCAGCCATCCATATGCTCAGCATCTAAATGCTAGCTTGGCCAAATTGCTAGCACTACAACTGCTGCCTTTTCATCTAGTAGACTCTGCCCCCTTTTGTGAATTTGTGTAATGTTCTGTACAACAGTGGCAGGTTCCAAAAATAAATTTCTTTTCACGTAAGGCTATTCCAGCTCTGTACCATCACGTGGAAGGAAATGTTTTGGCCTCGTTGGACAGGGTGGTCAGCAGCAAAGTTCACATTACCACTGACTCATGGTCCAGCAGGCATGGTCAGGGACGTTACATTTCACGGCGCACTGGGTAACTCTGCTGACAGCTGGGAAGGATGCAGGACAGGGTTCAGTGTTGGAGCTTGTTCTGCTACCACGCCTCCAAAAAGTTGGTCGTGGTTCTGCCACATCTGTCTGCTCCACCCTCTCCTCTTCCTCTGTGGCCTCTTCTGCTGAATTCTCCTCTGAACCAGCAGTGCTCCCTAAGCATTCAAGGGGCTATGCAAGCAGCCAGGCTAAAAAGATGCCATGTGGTGCTTCAGTTGGTCTGTCTAGGGGACAGGAGCCACACTGGGACAGAGATTCTGTCAGCACTGCACAGGCAGGCTCAGAGGTGGTTGACACCACGGTAGCTTGAGACAGGAACACTTGACACATGTTCCATGCTTGGCACACGTCCTGAATTTGGTGGTGCAGTATTTCTTGACCAGGTACCCATGCTTACAAGATCTTCTGAGGCAGGCCAGAAAAGTCTGTGGGCATTTCCGGTGGTCATACAATGCTAGTGCTTGGCTGTCTGACATTCAATGGGAATTCAACCTGCATACCAACCGCCTCATTTGTGACATGCCAGGTGGAACTCAACATTGGCAATGCTGCAGCGGCTGTCTGACATTCAATGGGAATTCAACCTGCACACCAACCGCCTCATTTGTGACATGTCCACCAGGTGGAACTTAAAATTGGCAATGCTGCAGCATCTGTACACACAGCAGAGGACCATTAATGAGTACCTGTGAGAGTATGGCACCAGGACAGGCTCAGGGGACCTTGGCTTCTTTTCACCACTCCAGTGGCTTCTGATGCATGCAGGTGTCCTGTCACCATTTGAGGAGGCCACAAGGATGGTGAGCAGCGACAATGCATGCATCAGTGACTGTCCCTCTAGTCTTCCTGCTGGAGCACACACTGTATGGAATCATGGACAGAGCACTTGAGGCAGAACAGTGGGAGGAAGAGGAGGACTTCCTTTACTCTTAAGACCCCTTTATGCAGATACCATTCCTGCAGGCTGCGAAACACACAGGAGGAAGAGGAATAGGAGGAGGATTGTGTCAGCATGGATGTAGAGGATAACATGCAGCAGTCTTCAAGGGATGGTTTTCAGAAACCCAAGGAATTGTACTTGGCTGGGAGGAGGAAGTCCCTGACAATGTAATCCTTTAATGACCCAGAGTGCTCTCATGCCTCTTCAAACTTACGCTGCATGGGCTCCATGATTCTTCAAAGGTTGCAAAAGTATCCAAGGATTCATGATATCAAGGAGAGGGATCATTACTGGCTAGCAAGCCTTCTTGATCCACATTAGAAGGGTAAAGATGCAGAGCTTACCCTGCCTTCACAGAGGGAGCAGAGGATGAAACATCTTCAGGGTGCCTTGAAGAAAAATTTGTGTAATGCCTTTTCAGACACTGGGAGGTTACCATTTCCTGGACAACATGTTTCTGAGGCTTTGTTCTGTCAGAGAAAGAGCAGTGGAGAAGGCAGCCGGCTGACCGATGCCTTTAAATAATTCTTTAGTCCTCAGCGCCCAGGGCTGTTAGGTTTAAGCAACCATCGGCAGCATCTGCATTATATGGTGCAGGATTATCTAGGGGCAAGAGCAGACTTGGAGACCTTTCCAACCGAGCATCCACTGGGTTACTAGGTCTTGAGGATGGATAACTGGCCAGAACTTGCACAATATGCAATTGAGCTACTGGCCTGTCCTGCATCCAGCGTGCTTTCTGAATAGACATTCAGTGCTGCTGGAGGGCTTGTCACGGATCAAAGAGTGTGCCTGTCCACAGACTCAGTTGATAGGCTGACATTTATCAAAATGAATCAGTCATGGATCAGCATCTATCAAGCCCCAGATCAGGGGCGTAACGATAGGGGTTGCAGGGGTTGCAATTGCCACCGGGCCCCATGGTCCAGGGGGCCCATGTGCCTCCCTTGTACACCTGAATATGAGGGATGGTGGGGGTGGCATTTAGAGGACCCAATCTCCTCCATTTTCCTCTATCCAGTTTACTTGTCTTCTCCCAGGGCCCCTGTGTGCTTCCCTGGTCACCCTGGGGCACCCTGGGGCCTGCTGCAGAACTTGTGAAAGGGCCCCACTGCAGTACCGTAATAAAGGGACCCACAATAGGCATAAAGGGCCCCAGGATCAGTGGGAAGGGGGAAGGGCCCTGGCCAGGGGTCAGGGGGCCCTTCATAATTTCTTGCACCGGGGCCCTGAAGGTTCTAGTTACACCTCTGCCCCAGATGTTGATGTAACTGATTGAATTTGCTAGGGATCTAGCATCCCTTGAAGACTGCCTATGCATCCTATCCTATTTTTGAATCTTGATTATGCTAGCTTCCAACAATATTTTTTGTTTAGGGCACCACCAACACCTAAGGCCCAATTTTTTCTGCACCTGTTTGACAGATGCATGTAATTTAATTTAATTTTTTTTCAAATTTTTAACAGCAGGGCCCGTTCCTGCGCCCAACAAGAATAACGGTGAGGGGTTGCAGTGTGCAGGCACCACCAACACCCAAGGCACCATTTTTAATGCTCTTGTTTGACAGATGCATGTAATTATAATTTTTGTTTTCTAATTTTTAACAGCAGGGCCCATTCCTGCACCCAACAAGAGTAACTGGGAGGGGTTACAGTGTTCAGGCACCACCCACACCCAAGGCATAATTTTTTCTACACCTGTTTGACAGATACTTGTAATTTAATTTTTTTTTTCTAACTTTTAACAGAGGGGCCCGTTTCTACAGAAAACAAGAGTAACTGTGAGGGGTTACAGTGTTTAAACACCATTTGGGATGGGTGAACGGTTTGGGATGAGCATAAGTTTGGCCTGAACATCGCCCATTCAGGTACTCGCTTAACACCCGAACTTCCTTGGTACTTAGTGGAATGTTCGAGTGCACAATTGATAGGTTGTTAAGACTTCCCTGCTGACAGCTAAATTTAAAAAAAACTGAATGTACAAAAAAGATTGTAAATTTAAAAAAATTGGGGGAAAATGGCGTGGGGGGACCCTTGGGGTCTGGTATGGATTTTAACCACCTACCGGCGCATTGGAAAATTACACCAGCAGGAACACTCCATCCTTTCTGCAGCCCATCAGAGTACTCGTATCTGTAGCCCATGCCCCACAGAATATACGTTGGGGTGTTTTCTTTCCAAAATGGGGTCATTTTGTGGGTAACTCCACTGTCCTGGTGCTCCAGGACCTTCAAAAGTGTGATAGGTAGGAGTGAAATTTGATGTGTAATTTATGTTTGTAGAATGCCTGATGGTGCTCTCTGCATGTTGAGCCTCTCTTTGTAGTCAGACTGTGTAAAAGTCTCACACATGTGATATTGCCATACTCGGGACGAGTAGCAGAATATATTTTAGGATGTAATTGGAAGTATACACATGCTGTGTGTGAGAAATAACTTGTTAATATGACAATTTTGTGTAAAAAATAAATCATTTCTTAATTTTCACAAGAATTGTGTGAAAAAATTTCAACCTCAAAAAACTCACTATGCCTCTTACTAAATACCTTGAACCTTCAGGGCCCCGGTGCAAGAAATTATGAAGGGCCCCCCTTACCCCTGGCCAGGGCCCTTCCCTTTTCCCACTGATCCTGGGGCACTTTACTCCCATCGCAGGTCTCTTTATTATGGTCCTCCAGTGGCACTCTTTCACAAGTTGTGCAGCGAGCCCCCTTTCTGCCATCTTCGGCCTCCCCATGGTGGTGATATGCCAGGGCCCGGTCCCAATAGCAACCTTTGCAATCCTGATAGTTCTCTCACGGGTGTCAGTAGTTATTTCTTTTTAATTTATTATTTTTTTATCATTTCATTTTATTTCTTTTACAATTTTATTTTTATAATTTTTTACAATTTATTTTAGGAGCTCTGTTGGGGGGCTTTGATGAGATAACGATTTTGGTTGGTTACAGCGTTGCATGACTGAGTAATTGTCATTCATTGAAGTGGTTAAGGGGAACCCTATGACAGAATTAAAAAAATAAGTGTGAGGTCCCCCAAAAATCCATACCAGGCCCTTATCTGAGCATGCAACCTGGCAGGCCGGGAAAGAGGGGGCGAGTGAGCACGCCCTCTTCTGAACCATACCAGGCCACTTGCCCTCAACATGGGGAGGGTGCTTTGAGATGCCCCCCAAAGCACCTTGTTCCCATGTTGATGGGGACAAGGGCCTCTTGCCGACAACCCTGGCCTGTGGTTGTCGGGGTCTGTGGGTGGGGGGCTTATCAGAATCTGGAAGACCCTTTAACAAGGGGCCCCCAGATCCCACCCCCTATGTGAATGGGTAGGGGTACATTGTACCCCTACCCATTCACCAAAAAAGTGTCAAAAAGTAAAATGTTTTTGACAATTCCAAAGAAAAAAAAATTGCCCCGTGCTGTACATCCATCTTTAATCACGCCGCCCGACAGACCCGAAAAATAGAACTGCTGTCTCTTGGCTTTGACAGCTGTTATATAGGCAAGGGCGGGGCCATCCGGTGACATAACCGAGTGACACCGCCCCCTTCTGATGTCATGGGACCTTATATAAGAGCTGTCAAAGCAAAAAAGACAGCAGTCAGCAGGAGCCCTCCCATGGAGGCGGAGTTTTTTCCTATTTTTCAGGTCCGTCAGGCATCATGATTGACGATGGATGTACATTGGAGTAAACTTTTTTCTTTTTTAATAAAGGAATTTTCAAAGACTGTCTCTTGTGGTTTTTACTTTTTGACAATTTACCCAATACCCATTCACATGGGGGGGGCAGGATCTGGGGGCCCCCTTGTTAAAGGGAGCTTCCAGATTCCAATAAGCCCTCCACCCCCAGACCAAGACAAACACTGATCAGGGTTGTTGGGAAGAGGCCCTTGTCCCCCTCCCCATGTTGAGAGCAAGCGGCCTGGAATGGTTCAGGACTCGCTCACCCCCCCTATTCTGACCTACCAAGTTGCTTGCTCAGATAAGGGGCTGGTATAGATTTTGCGGGGGACCCCACGCCATTTGTTTTTTACATTTTGGGGTGGAGTTCCCCTTAAAATCAATACCAGACCAAAATGCCTGGTATGGACTGGGCGGGGGGACCCTATGCCATTTTTTTCAATGATTTTTCATCTATATTGCTGGAGCCGACAATACATTACAGCCACAAGCAAGTTTAAATTACATTTTTTCCTTTAGAAATGTCAGTATTGCTGCATTATTTTCTATACATCGCGCAGATGCGCCACTTACAGGCAGACTAAAGGGACCCCCAGGCACGAAATTTAAAGGAATATTTCATTTTTATGGTTTCACTTTAACCACCTCATTACTGGGCACATAAACCCCCTTCCTGTCCAGGCCATTTTTAAGCTTTCGGCGCTATCACACTTTGAATGACAATGCAACACTATACCCATATGAAATTTGCATCCTTTTTTTCACACAAATAGAGCTTTCTATTTGGGTAAAAAATAACCCAAATAAGTGTATATTATTTGGTCCTTGTGTAAGTTATAGAGTCTATAAGCTATGGTGCCAATCATTGAAAATTGATCACACCTGATCACGCCTGATATACTGACAGCCTATCTCATTTCTTGAGACCCTAACAAGCCAGGAAAGTACAAATACCCCCCAAAGGACGCCAGTAGACAGTCCAAGGTATTTAATAAGAGACATGGTGAATTTTCTGAAGTTGCATTTTTTTCCCACAATTCTTTGCAAAATGAAGATTTTTATTCTTTTTTTTTCACAAAATTTTTCATATATTAACAGGTTATTTCTCACACCCAGCATATGCATATCACAAATTACACCCCAAAACACATTCTGCTACTCCTCCTGAGTATGGCAATATTACATGTCTGAAACTTTTTCACAGCCTGGCAACATACAGAGGCCCAACATGCAGGGATCGCCGTCAGGTATTCTAGGGACGTAAATTACACATCTAATGTCATGACAACCTATCACATTTTTGAAGGCCCTGGAGCACCAGGACAATGGAATTGCCCACAAAATGACCCTATTTTGGAAAGCAAACACCCCAACATATAATCTATGAGGCATAATGAGTCTTTTGAACATATCATTTTTTCCAGTAGTTTTTGGAAAATGTGGGGAAAAAATGAAAACACTTTTTTTTACATAAAGTTGTCCATTTATATGATATTTCCAACACATAGCATGTACATAGCAAAAATTACACCCCAAAATACATTCTACTACTCTCCCTGAGTATGGCAATACCAAATGTGTGAGACTTTTACAGGTAATGTTTACTAATAGGTGATGACGGTCAGTGACAGGTGATTGGTGATGGTCACTGATGGGTGACTAGTGGAGGTCACTGATGGGTGACGGGTAACTGGCGGTGGTCACTGATGGGTGACGGGTGTCTGGCGGTGGTCACTGATGGGTGACTGGCAGTGGTCACTGATGCGTGAGGGGTGACTAGCGGTGCTCACTGATAGGTGACAGGTGACTGGCGGTGGTCACTGATGGGTGACGGGTGACTGGTGGTGGTCACTGAGGGGTGACGGGTGTCTGGCGGTGGTGGTCACTGATGGGTGACGGGTGTCTGGTGGTGGTCACTGATGGGTGACGGGTGACTGGTGGTGGTCACTGATGGGTGACGGGTGTCTGGCGGTGGTCGCTGATGGGTGATGGGTGTCTGGCGGAGGTCACTGATGCATGATGGGTGACTGGAGGTGCTCACTGATGGGTGACAGGTGACTGAGAGTGGTCACTGATGGGTGACTGGTGGTGGTCACTGACGGGTGACTGGTGTCTGGTGGTGGTCACTGATGGGTGACTGGTGGTGGTCACTGATGGGTGATTGGTGACTGGTGGTGGTCACTGATGGGTGACTGGCGGTGGTCACTGATGGGTGACTGGTGGTGGTCACTGACGGGTGACTGGTGTCTGGTGGTGGTCACTGATGGGTGACTGTCACGGTCACTGATGGGTGATTGGTGACTGGTGGTGGTCACTGATGGGTGACAGGCCACGGGTGACTGGCGGTGGTCACTGATGGGTGACAGGCCAAGGACAGTGACAGGTGACAGGCCACGGTCAGTGATGGGTGACAGACCACGGTCACTGATGTGTGACAGTTGACACGCCATGGCCACTGATGTGTGACGGTTGACATGCCACGGTCACTGATGGGTGATGGGTGACACGTTACGGTCACTGATAGGTGACACGCCACGGTCACTGATGGGTAACGGGTGACACGCCATGGTCACTGATGGGTGACGGGCCACAGTCACTGATGGGTGACGGGTGACACCCCACGGTCACTGATGGGTGACACGCCACAGTCACTGATGGGTGACAGGTGACAGGCCACGGTTAGTGATGGGTCACAGGCCACGGTCACTGATGGGTGATGGATGACAAGTCACGGTCAATGATGGGTGACACGCCACGGTCACTGATGGGTGACGGGTAACAGGTGCACTTTATGATGGCAGTCTGATGACAGGTGCACTTTATGATGACAGGTACACTTTATGGGGGCAGATGGGGTGACTGTTGGGCGACAGGTGCATTGGGGCAGGGGTGATGTGACAGGTGTGTTGGTGCTTTACAGATCAGTAACTCACTGACCGTAGCTCTTCTCTCCTCACACTGGAAATTGTGTGAGGAGAGAAGAGCTGGTAACAGTGAATTACCGCTCTGTTTACATTACATGTGATCAGCTGTGAGTAGATCACAGCCGATCACAAGGTAACAGCCCCCGGCCAGCGGCTCATACCAGTGTCGGTGACAGGCAGTGTTCCCTGGGAACACGCTGCCACCGACGCACACGCACAGCGAACTCCTGATCGCGCGCATGTGCCGTGCAAATGGGGGCAGTACCATTTGTGACCAGCCTTCATCAAGGCCGATCCCATGGTAAACAGCCATGACCAATGGCTGTTCACCCCCCGTCGGTGCCGCAGTGTGTCCCGGGGACACGCCACCACCGACAGAGCCGGGATGCGCACGCCCCATCGTGCGCAATCCCGGCTTAAAGGGCTCACGTCATATGACGTCCGCCCAGAACAATAGCCATTCCGCTCCGCCGCCATTTGACGGCGGGGCGGACGGCAAGTGGTTAAGCATCATTAAAATCACTGCTCCTGAAAAAAACAATTGGTTTAAAACATTTTTTTGCATTGATACATGTCCCCAGGGCAGTACCTGGGTTCCCATACACTATAGGACAATTATAGGGCAATAACTTGCATATAAGCCTTTAAAATGAGCACTTTTGATTTTTCATGTTCATGTCCCATAGACTTTAATATAGTTTGCATGTTCGCTAGAACTTTTTGCCTGTTCGCGAAGGATGGGCTCGATGTTCGAGCCGAATACACCTGAGACCTTGTAACACTAACAAGTCACATGACACCGGGGAGGGAAAATGGCTAATTGAGCCCAATTTGGACATTTTCACTTTTGTTGCCAGTGGTTTAGACAGGAATGGCTGTGTGTTAAAGTGGTAGTAAACCCTCCTATCATTTTCAGCCAAGGAAGCTGCCATCTTGGCCTCTGTTTAATCTACAACTGTCTTGATGCTGCACATGTGATCAGCTATGACACCAGCCATGGGATGGTTTTGAAACTGTTAAATGGATGGGTTTATTACCGCTTTAAGTTATTTTGAGGGGACAGCAAATGTACACTGTTATACAAGCTGTACACTCACTACTTTACATTGTAGCAAAGTATCATTTCTTCAGTGTTGTGACATGAAAAGATATAATAAAATATTTACAAAAATGTGAGGGGGTTGTTTTCACTTTTACAGGTTTAACCCGAGTTAATCGGTAAAAGGGAGGGGCCACAGTACACTGAACAATCACAATGTTCCAGAG
>BLSH010128270.1:132986-148165 GCA_018402905.1 Glandirana rugosa | reverse complement strand
AAGACTGCTGAAGTCTTTGTTGTAAGGGCCCTTGAGACACTGGGGCCCTTTACAACAGTACTGCCTGTACCTCCCTGATGGCGGCCCTGCTTAAAGCCCATGCGCACACATCACTTCCTGGTTATAGGCACATTACACTTCCTGCATGTATTCTGCTGATGTAAATCAGTAAGGAGTGTGTGTGTTTATGTGTATATATATATATATATATATATATATATATATATAAATGAGAGAGCTGATTTTTTATGTATATATATATATATATATATATATATATATGTGAGAGAGTTGCTTATATCCACTCCTTTTACACTTGGCCAACTTTTCCTGAAACTCTTAATATCTGTGCTACTTCAAGTGGCACCAACTTCAAAGTAGTCCCTGTACTACTTTGGTGTGGCTTGAGGTTCCTAGCTCTCAATATTACTCAGCCATTCCCTGAAGTCGGGACAATGTCGTGGGCAAACTGCATTATTTTCAGGATAACATCTTTGACGTAGGCCCCATTCGCACTTGTGTGACTTGAAAGTCATGCAACTTTGATGTGACTTGAAGCAATGCCTGTGTAATCTTGAGGTCTTGAAAATCATGCAACTTTGATGTGACTTGAAGCAATGCCTGTGTAATCTTGAGGTCTAGGGACCGCAAGTCATATCAAACTCGGACCAAAGTAGTTCAGGGACTAGTTTGAAGTTGATACCACTTGAAGTCAGACAGCTATGAATCCTACTCATTGGAAATTGCGGGGTCCAACTTGACAGGCGACTTTGCAGTCCCAAGTCGCAGGACAAGTTGCACAAGTGTGAAAGGGGCCTTAGATATCCACCCAGAAGTGGAAGCTCTGCTTATCTCTCCCACCCCCCTTCTGATGCCACGTTTGGCACCATTTCGGGGGGGGGGGGGGTACCTGTTTTGGACATTTACCTGTCCCCACTTCCAACAGACCTCACTGCAGCAAGGTATGGCAGAAATTTGTCACCCCTCCTCCTTCCCTGCTGCCAGGCCACTCAGAAAGCGCAGTGCCCTTTGTGCATGTGCAGTAGGGAATCGGCAATGGAGGTGACAGCACCTGAGAGCCAATGGAAACATGGACTGGGGTGCCAACATCACTAGCTTGCAGGACAGTGTCCTAATAATTAAAGTCAGCAGTTTAAAGTTTATCACATGGTACTTGGGCTTATCTCAACAGCCTGTGCCATGTGAATAGCTTCAGCTAATCACAGATCAGTAGTAATCCCAGCTGACATGAATGTCAAACAATTCTGACTGTTGAAGGTTTGGCTGGTACAATGATTTGTATGGTATCAGCAAGCCTACATGATACATTTAAACAAGGCTATCTAACCCACAAAGTAGTTCAATGGTATGGATGGTATGACCTTCTGAAAGCTTGCATTGTACTCAGCATTAGATGCTGAAAATATGCGAACGCATATTCGCCAATTAGCCAATGCACATCAGTTTGATTGCTTCCATACTATGAATTCTTTAAATGCATTCAATAGTATATACATATTGAATAATATTATGATGTGGAATTGGAACAATCACACACGTGCCGGCAGTTCGTTTGTAGAGAATGAAGAGAATCCAAGATTAGCATATGTATTTTCTATGGCTGATTGTGGTCAACTCCATAGTGTAGTGGTTCCTCCTAATACCTTCAAAGCTTACAGCTACAGGTTCGGATCCTACCGGTGTCATCACTACACCTTGCATTGTACTTGGCATTATATTCTGCAAATATGTGAAGGCATATTCACCAATACCCATCAGTTTGATTGCTTCCATACTATGAACTTATGCAATGGTATGTACATATTTAATAATATTATAGCGTGGCATTGGTATAATCACACACTAGTTAACGTGCCGGCAGTTAGTTTGTAGAGAATTAAGAGAATACAAGATTAGTAAATGTATTTTTTTTGCTGGTTGCGGGCAACTCTATAGCGGAGTGGTTTATTCCGATACGTTCAAAGCTTACAGCTCCGGGTTCGGATCCTACAGATGCCATCAGCACACCTTGCATTGTACACAGCATTATATTTTGAAAATATGTGAAGGCATATTCACCAATTAGCCAATGCCCATCATCAGTTTGATTGCTTCCATACTATGAACTTTTGCAATGCATGCAATGGTATGTACATATTCATTAATATTATGGTGTGCAATTGGAATAATCACACACTAGTTAACGTGGCAGTAGTTAGTTTGTAGGGAATGAAGAGAATACAAGATAAGTAAATGTATTTTTTCTGGCTGTTTGCAGTCAGCTCTATAGTGGAGTGGTTTATTCTGACATGTTTAAAGCTTACAGCTCCAGGTTCGGATCCTACAGATGTCATCAGCACACCTTGCATTGTACGCAGCATTATGCTTTCCATTTTGCTGCGGTAGTTCCCATACACTTTTTCAAGCAAATCATGTTCATACAAACCTTCAATGGATTCTGCAGGTTCAAGCCCAATTGACATCAGCTATTCCCATATATGGCGATTAAGAAGGCATATTTGCGTCAATAGCGCGATTCTGCGTTCGCATGATCGCCTATTTCATATGCTAATTGGCTTAAATGGGCGTTATTTTTAATCGTCGAGCGATCGCATATTCGCGATATAGTGAATTAGCCCCACAGTACTGCTCTGTTGCAAGCTCTCTTTGTACTGCACAGCTACAATGCCTTGTAGTTCTTTCTAACCAGGCAAGAACTGATAAATAAACTATAGGTATAAACTATTTTTGGTTACTGGCACTCCAGCTGCCTCTGATTCATTAGACTTCGAATAGTTGACAGTACTTACAGAACAAAAGACAGTGGAAGAACTCATATCCCATTATAGTGCGTGCATTTAGCATATATATAGCAGTTACTGCATAGTAGAGAAGCAAGGCAAAATGTTTAGGCTGGAAGATTTTTAAAATTAGGTTCATGACAGAGTACAATAATAACAGATGCAAACAGCTTTGTTTCTCAAGATAAACCAATTTGCAGGTAAATACTTGTATTTTTTTTTACTCTCCCATGCTGTAATTTCTGGCTTAAAAAGTTTACCAAAATCCATGCATGAACCTTAAAAGTTTGAAAGTGATGTTCTATTTTATGAATCAGCATGACATTACTTTATACAGTATATCAGTGTGACATTTCAAACATTTTTGTCTTTGTTTGCTTAGAGTAGGCTTTGATTGAAGTTTGTTATTACCTGTACAGGTCATGGGCAATGTAACTGTGGGCGATGTGATTGCAAAGAAGGATGGACTGGAAGGAAATGTGAGCACCCACGGTCCTGTGCTCTGTCGATAGATGAAAGCAAGAAAAAATGCCAGGGAAGCTCTTCTCAACCATGTTCTGGACGAGGTGAGTGGCTGTGACTGATGTTTACTAAATGGTATCTATATATAATATACATGCGCACACACACGCACAATAAGTTAGTTATCCATGAATTATTAAATTTTATTTTCATTTACAAATATTTTATATTCATTAAGACATAATAAAGGCCAATATGGTGAATAAAAATGAAGCTGGCATAATTGCTGACTGTTTACTATGTACATTAATTTAGGTCAGTCTTTCTGAACTGGGGTGCAGGGGCACCATGGGTTAGAATGTAGATTGTAGAGGCAGAAAAGCACTAAACTGTGTGTCAGCACAGAGTTGAAGCTTGATTAGGGCAACAGCAACGGGCAGAGCGTTTATGTGCCAATCAAACCTAGGGTTGGGGCAAGAGCATGAGGGGAGGTTGCTTTCAGAGTCCTGACCTGCTCTGTCTCCCAACCTCTACTATGCAGTAGTGTATAAACAAAAATTTTACCTGGCAGTGCAGGGGGTGAACGTTAACTTGAAAGACATCTGGGTCAGCCAGGTACAGTAAACCTGCAGTTCTTGAAAAGGCTACATGTATGTTTGTGAGTGCATGTATGTATTTGTGTGAGTGTAGGTTTTGTATATGTGTGTATCTGAGTGTGTATGTATGCATGTAAGTTTATGTATGTATGTGTGTGAGTGTATGTTTTGTATATGTATGTATCTGAGTGTGTATGTATGCATGTAAGTTTATGTATGTATGTGTGTGAGTGTATGTTTTGTATATGTGTGTATCTGAGTGTGTATGTATGCATGTAAGTTTATGTATGTATGTATGTGTGTGTGTATATGTATGTATGTGTATATTGATATGTATGGGTGTGTATACGGTATATGTCTGTATGTAACGTTTACTCCTAACCCCTGTACATGTACAGTCAGGACTGTTTTTCTAATCTAGTGAGGCTGTTTTTTTTAGACTGGGGTGCCACATTATCACATAGCGAGAACGAGCATTCCCACTACACGATTTTGCATGCAATTTTCACAAGATTCTGCATGGTCCTGCTCTTTTTCGGACCACAAGCTTTACTCAATTTGTGAATGCACGGTTTGCCACAATTGCCATGCAACCCTGTTTTTGGTGTTGTGCTATGATTGCCACATGATTTGGGATATCAAGCAGAATTGCAACTATTCTGCTCGTAATCCCAAATCATGACCTGTGAACAGGGCCTAAAGGGTGCCATGACTAAAAAAGGTTGAGAAACACTGATTTGGGTCATGGTTGGCTGGGAAACTTTTGACCTTGCAGCTGTAGAATTTTGACCATTTACTACCTAAGGTTCATAGGGCAATACACAATACCTGGTAGAATTTATATTACATAAATGAGACATCCAAGAAGCACTGAAGGATGCATCTGCCACTTTGTTTTAGCTTATTTATGGCAT
Organism: Glandirana rugosa; assembly: GCA_018402905.1. Classification (NCBI taxonomy): domain Eukaryota; kingdom Metazoa; phylum Chordata; class Amphibia; order Anura; family Ranidae; genus Glandirana; species Glandirana rugosa. The sequence continues at coordinate 143,392 of BLSH010128270.1, read as the reverse complement.
ACAAATTGTAAGTGCTTCTAAATCTATAAAGTTCCTCATAAGAAGACCTATTCATCTGTGTTAATTGTCAGATAATCCTTTTCAACACCTGAGGCTAAGGCTATTACCTTTTTTTTCTGGCAGTTTTTCACATTGCAGTTACTGTGCCTGTTAATATTTTATTGTATGTATGCATGACCTAAAATATTTAAAATCATTAAGTTGGGTCTGCAAGATCAGCTTAGTTGTAATCAGAAAATGCCATTGATGAAATGATATATCCAAATGGTTGATTTGTTATTGTTACAAAGATCAGCCATAGGATACAAAAGTGAGCAGAAATCATATACATATATGGAGTAATGGAGTAAAGTTAGTCATGGATTTGAGTTTAGATAACAGCAGGGAGGGACAGGTGTTTTTACAGATAATTTTCAGCACCAAGATGTTGACAGAGCTTCCATCAGAAGTACAGCTACCAGTATCTGCAATCCATGGTCATTCTATTTGCACCATGGAGCTATTAACTAAATGCTGCTGGCTCATGTAAACATTCTTATAACAATTTTCACTAAGCGGTTTCAGGGAACGAAATTGACAAAATAACAGCTAAACTCTAAAAGATCAAGTGCTCATCTATAATTACTTTGTATGATAGTATTCTTTCTCTATGGACTGGTAATTATAGCCATGCAGATTATACATCAGAAACATATTAAACAGAAAAGTTTATCCTAATTTGTGTTATGCAGAATTTTCATGTTGTCTACTGTATATTTGCAACTTTTGTAATATTCCACAATAGCATGGAGTGGATTTTACGTTTAAAAATACTACTATTACTATTTACTATTTTAAAAAATTGTTGATAATAGCTGGTAAAATTGTCCACTTCTAAAACCAAATACCACAATCTTTAGCATCCCTTGACAAAGTTTTGGAAACATTGAATCGCAATATTTAATACAATTTTATTAGATACGTGATTTATAATTTGTTAAAATGTTAAACTGATATTATGAATGTATAGGGATCTTATACTAATTTTAGTCAGTTTTATTTTAATGTTAAAGTGACACTAAATGATATCCATATTCTCCAAAGATAATTCACATGCACTACTTAATGGCCTTGTAATCTATTTTTCATTAAATTACTGTGCTTTTCTACCTCCTTGTAACATCCTCTGTGAGCTACTGAACTCCTTTTCACCTTAATTTCCAATTGTTTGGAACAAGCTTCGAATGTTAGCTTCTGTAATGTGCAATGCTCTATGCACACTACAAATCCCATAGTCCGTAGTCCTATGTCCATCTCGAGAGGGTGGTTATGTTCCTACATACAGTATCTCACAAATCTGAGTACACCCCTTACATTTTTGTAAATATTTTATTATATCTTTTCATGTGACAATAATGAATAAATTACACTTTGCTACAACGTAAAGTAATGAGTTTATAGCTTGTATAACAGTGTAAATTTGCTGTCCCCTCAAAATAACTCAACACACAGCCATTAATGTCTAAACCAATGGCAACAAAAGTGAGTACACCTCTAACTGAAAATGTCCAAATTGGGCCCAATTAGACATTTCCTTCCCCGGTGTCATGTGACTCGTTAGTGTTACGAGGTCTTGGGTGTGAATGGGGAGCAGGTGTGTTAAATTTGGTGTTATCACTCTCACTCTCTCATACTGGTCACTGGAAGTTTAACATGGCACCTCATGGCAAAGAACTCTCTGATGATCTCAAAAAAAGAATTGTTGCTCTACATAGAGATGGCCTAGGCTCCAAGAAGATTGCCAAGACCCTGAAATTGAGCTGCAGCACAGTGGCCAAGACCATACAATGGTTTAAAAGGACAGGTTCCACTCAGAACAGGCTTCGCCATGGTCATCCAAAGGGGTTGAGTGCACATGCTCAGCATCATATCCAGAGGTTGTCTTTGGGAAATAGACGTATGAGTGCTGCCAGCATTGCTGCAAAGGTTGAAGGGGTGGGGGGTCAGCCTGTCAGTGCTCAGACCATACTCAGCACACTGCATCATATTGGTCTGCATGGCTGTCATCCCAGAAGGAAGCCTCTTCTAACGATGATGCAAAAGACAGCCCGGAAACAGTTTGCTGAAGACAAGCAGGCTAAATACATGCATTACTGGAACCATGTCCTGTGGTCTGATGAGAGCAAGATAAACTTATTTGGTTCAGATGGTGTCAAGCGTGTGTGGCGGCAACCAGGTGAGGAGTACAAAGACAAAAGTGTCTTGCCTACAGTCAAGCATGGTGGTAATTTCTTCAGTATTGCCACATGAAAAAGGTATAATAAAATATTTACAAAAATGTGAGGGGTGTACTCACTTTTGTGAGATACTGTACATTGAGACCATGGAGAATACACTAAGAGGAAGTCAGATCACAGCAGCAACATAGAAAAAAGGAATGTTGAGATTTGTAGAAGGCTGAGAGTAAGGATGGGCTCGGACGTGTTTGCAAGTGCACGTGCCCCAGCCCGCCGGGAAGTGAATCTTGCATTGCGCCAATAACAGGCAGTGAGACATTTCCCAGATGCGTGGCTGCAGCTATCAGGGAATGTCTCCCTGCCTGCGATTAGCACATTGCAGGATTCACTTCCAGGCGGGCTTGGGCACGTGCACTTGCGAACACACCCGCGCCCATCCTTAGCTGAGAGCAATAGAAGGTATTTTTGTTAGTTAACCTCTTGGCACCAACAGCACACAAATATGCAGCCTTTCGGCAGGTGGGCCTTGGTGCAGAGCGGCCGCATTTTTTTTTTGGGCTTTAATGTCACTTTAGGTGTTCTAAATTGATGCATAAAATAAATATATTATGCTTGCCATAAGCTCAATTCAGTTAAGTTATTTTTTTTAAATAATCTTATCATAGTCAATTATTACCAATGTTTAATTCACAAACTTGTTTCTTTGTGAATATTTGCAAGGAAAGTGGATTTGACCATTAAAAACCTTACACGTTAGCTTTTTGATCCTTGCTTATCTTATAACATTTTTTATCGCCCCCAAACGGTTATTTCCCTTGATCTCCGAAATAGACTCCCCACAATATCAGTCTAAAGTGGTATTTTAAAGTGCATCTGATGTGGCCCATAATGTTTCCAAGGTAATAACAGTGCTGAAATGCAGTTACCCTGCATTGCTTCAAAATGTTTCAAATGTGCTAGATCCAGACTGCACATAAGGCATTCACTTCTTCCCAAATTGAAGTGAAGTGCTTCCTTCCTTCCAACAGTCAAATAGTATAGTCTCTATTGCCTATTGATGTTCTACAACAGGGTCAGAGTGAGGATTTAACCACTTCAATCAGTGGCCGCTGGTGGTTTCTTTTTTGGGGGGCGGCAAACAACCACCCCCCCGGACAGCCGGCGGCACAGCATTACCACCCCGCTGTCTGTCGGTCAGTCCGGCACTTACCCCCTCTAGGTGGCGGGTGGTGGGCTGCGGGCAGCGGCTCTGGTGTCCTCCAGCACGGCGGACCCCATCTAGGTGGCAGGTTGAGGACAGCGGCTCCAGTGTCCTCTCCTTCAGCAGCTTCCTCCACGGCTTCCGCCATGTGTCTCCTCTCTCCTCCTTTTAGGCGCTAGGCATCCAATAGGATCACCTGATGTTTTGGCCAATCGGGAAACGGATCTCACAACCCACTTCCTGATTGGCGGGGAGGAGATTTAGTGTGAAAATAGCGAATATTCATTTGCTATCGTCACACAACTGGGTGCGATCGGGGGGGGGGGCACGGCCCCCCTTTTTTGAAGCCTAGTAGAGCCTCTGGCTCTAATCACAATCTTCAAAAAAAAACACTTCCCCTATTGGAATCCATAGTCTAACTCCCTGTATGTAGAACAGGGGGCCGGATGCATGGATGGGGGGTGGCTCCTGTGCACCCCTAATGGATGGGTTGCCACTGACTTCAATACTGGACACTTTCACCCCCTTCCTGCTGCCCAGGCCAATTTTCAGCTTTCAGCACTGTCACAATTTGAATGACAATTGCGCGGTCATGCAACACTGTATCCAAATGAAATTTTTATACATTTTTTTAGACAAATATAGCTTTTTTTTGGTGGTATTTAATGTGTTTATTTTTTTTTTAACAAAAAAAAGAACAAACATTTTGAAAAAAGTTTTTTTTAGTTTCTGTTAACAAAAGGTGCAAATAAATAATTTTTCAGCATTGATGTGCATGTGATGAGGCTGCACTGATGGGCACAAATAGGGTGCAATGATGGGCCCTGATGAGGCTGCATGGATGGGCACTGATTGGCTGCACTAATGGGCACTGATGAGGCTGCACAGATGAGGCAGCACAGATGAGCACTAATAGGTGGTACTGATGGGCACTTATAGGCGGCACTGATAAGCTGCACTAATGGGCACTAATAAGCTGCACTGATGTGCACTGATGATAAGTGCCCTGATTATCATTGTCAACTTTGTGCTGACAGGTTTGCCAGTTATTGGCTTTCCTTTCCTCACACAGAGACAGCATAACCAGCAAGTCTGTTCATGTGATTGGACACACCTGATCACATGGTAAAGGGCCACTGTGATTGACCCTTTACCGTGATTTGTGATCAGCTGTGCCCTAGGACACAGCGTTCACAAAGTGCACACGATGCGTGCCCTAGAAAGTGCGCGGGGGATATATATATATATATATATATATATATATATATATATAAAGAATAGAATCTGACAGTCATCAAACATTCACTAAACCTTCCTGGTGCATTATTTTAAATGACAGTGAGTGATTTACAACCAGCAAAAGTTTGGTGCAAGTCACATTCGCTGCTTTATATATATAGCTCTTTTTTTATGTTGCCGTAGCAATTAAGTTTACAATTATTGTGCTTCTACAATAATACATTTGGGAACATTTTTCCATGGCATTATCCCTTTGTGTTGTAGCCAACCATGTTTCCAATCTTATGTGTCCAGAAATATCCTGACCTTATCATTTTAGTGGTACAGCTACTCCAGACAGTTTTTCCCCCATGCCGTCAGCTTTTGTTAAGGCTGAGAATGGATTACAGTTTTAGACTTTAGAAACTATTTTACACTTACTGCCCTTGTCTGAATTGCTTTAAGTATGGCTGAAGTTTGATTTAACCTGCTATACCTATTGCAGCTTGTGTCTTACTTACAGTGGCAAATGTAATCCTTGAGAAAGAAAATAATTTATTGTTTGTTCTACAGGAAATGTTTTTTGTCTCCTACAGGATACATGTACTTTTATCTGAGAGTCATAGTCAAAAAGAACTATACTTTGCACAAATCTGCAATTAGATTTCATTAGCACTTCTGAAAGCTGAAGTGTTTTTTCTTCATTCTTCTGCCCTACATGCTGCCCCCGTACTTTGTGCATGAACTGTGGCTTATGCTAATGTAGACCATGAGTGTACCTAGTCCTTATGAAAAGAGGAGGCTATCATTGTGTTGTGTTGGACACCGATTAACACAATCCAGCCCAACACTGCCTGCATAGTCACCCAGCTCTTTGATTAAAGAGGAGGCTATCATTGTGTTGTGTTGGACACCGATTAACACAATGCAGCCCAACACTGCATGCATAGTCACCTAGTCCTTTGATTAAAGAGGAGGCTATTATTGTATTGTGCTGTGTTGGACACCGATTAACACAATCCAGCCCAACACTTCCTGCATAGTCACCTAGTCCTTTGATTAAAGAGAAGGCTATCATTGTGTTGTGTTGTGTTGGACACCGATTAACACAATCCAGCCCAACACTGCCTGCATAGTCACCCAGTTCTTTGATTAAAGAGTAGGTTATCATTGTGTTGTGTTGTGCTGGTCACAGATTAACACAATCAAGCCAAACACTGCCTGCCAGCCCAACACTGCCTGCATAGTCACTTAGTTCTTTGATTAAAGAGGAGGTTATCATTGTGTTGTTTTGTGCTGGTCACCGATTAACACAATCAAGCCCAACACTGCCTGCATAGTCACCTAGTCCTTTTATTAAAGAGGAGGCTATCATTGTGTTGTGCTGTGCTGGTCACCAATTAACACAATCCAGCTTAACACTGCCTGCATAGTCACCTAGTCCTTAGATTAAAGAGGAGGCTATCATTGTGTTGTGTTGCACATCGATTACCACAATCCAGCCCAACACTGCCTGCATAGTCACCTAGTCCTTTGATTAAAGAGGAGGCTATCATTGTGTTGTGTTGTGTTGGACACCAATTAACACAATCCAGCCCAACACTGCATGCATAGTCACCTAGTCCTTTTATTAAAGAGGAGGCTATCATTGTGTTGTGCTGTGCTGGTCACCGATTAACACAATCCAGCCCAAAACTGCCTGCATAGTCACCTAGTCCTTTGATTAAAGAGGAGGCTATCATTGTGTTGTGTTGGACACTGATTAACACAATCCAGCCCAACACTGCCTGCATAGTCATCTATTCCTTTGATTAAAGAGGAGGCTATCATTGTGTTGTGTTGTGTTGGACACTGATTAACACAATCCAGCCCAACACTGTCTGCATAGTCGCCTAATCCTTTGATTAAAGAGGAGGCTATCATTGTGTGGTGTCGTGTTGGACACCGATTAACACAATCCAGTCCAACAGTGCCTGCATAGTCACCTAGTTCTTTGATTAAAGAGGAGGTTATCCTTGTGTTGTGTTGTGCTGGTCACCGATTAACACAATCAAGCCCAATATTGCCTGCATAGTCGCCTAGTCCTTTTATTAAAGAGGAGGCTATCATTGTGTTGTGCTGTGCTGGTCACTGATTAACACAATCCAGCCCAACGCTGCCTGCATAGTCACCTAGTCCTTTGATTAAAGAGGAGGCTATCATTGTGTTGTGTTGGACACCGATTAACACAATCCAGCCCAACACTGCCTGCATAGTCACCTAGTCCTTTGATTAAAGAGGAGGCTATCATTGTGTTGTGTTGTGTTGGACACCGATTAACACAATCCAGCCCAACACTGCCTGCATAGTCACCTAGTCCTTTTATTATAGAGGAGGCTATCATTGTGTTGTGCTGTGCTGGTCACCGATTAACACAATCCAGCCCAAAACTGCCTGCATAGTCACCTAGTCCTTTGATTAAAGAGGAGGCTATCATTGTGTTGTGTTGGACACCGATTAACACAATCCAGCCCAACACTGCCTGCATAGTCACCTAGTCCTTTGATTAAAGAGGAGGCTATCATTGTGTTGTGTTGTGCTGGTCACCGATTAACACAATCCAGCCCAACACTGCCTGCATAGTCACCTAGTCCTTTGATTAAAGAGGAGGCTATCAATGTGTTGTGTTGGACAGCAATTAATACGATCCAGCCCAACACTGCCTGCATAGTCCTGGCATGTCCTCATTCAGCAGAAACCCATGAGGCAGGAAGTAGTGTTGGAATCTGTAAAGCTGTTGTCAGGTTAGTAAGCATTGAAGCTCCCACTCACTAACTACCAACATTTAAAGTGGCAGTCACCACTGTCCACCAACATTTAAAGAGCAACTACTCTGAACACCAACACAAGGGTGGACAAAACCCCTTACCACCAGTTCATACTCCCGGCCGCACATGCCAAAGGCTATGCTGTGTATTACATAAGGTGCCCCGGATATTTAACAATTCTAGCTATGGCCCCACTGCAGCTGGTGTAAACACACAGGACCTTTAACTTTTGCCTTTTTACTGTACACGTGAGTTCAAACTTTTGCAGCCATTTCAGTTAGAACATTTCACTTTAAGCATTACTTCTGCTAATTTCTAGTTATTATGGTTTATATAAATAAAAGATAATAGAGTTAATAATGGTTAAAATAATTATGATAAAAATTGATAATGACTGTCCATTATGGGCAGTGTAATTCCCTTCCAAATCCTTAGGGCTATTAGTTCATTAAATATGCAAATTACCATAAAATCCCATTTACTATACTAAACAGTATGCACTGAACCATCTAATGACATGCCTACTAGCATAAATGGTAAAATGAGAGACACCATTGTAGACCTATAGAGGAGTTTATCTATAGCTGTAGATAAGGTAGGGAAATAAATTACAGTAAAGAAGCCAAAAACAGCAAATTTTCTGTGAACAGTACAATATTGTCACTTGAATAGAAAGTCTTCCTTTCCTTTTCCTTCTCCTTCTTTTCTTTTTCTTTCTCTCTTATCAATTGTTTTTTCATTTTATTTTTTATTTTTTTTTGCCCAGTTAGGTAAATATGAAATATTGCACATTATTTTTTACTTTTTTCTGCTTTTGAGGCAGCAGGTGGAACTGTAAGTGGTGTTTTACATTTTTCTGTATCTCCTTACCTCTTTAGTGGTAAAGTGTCTGTTTTGTACAAAGCTTGATATCTGAAGCTGAAATTTTGACTTCAGGAAATGAGTCAGAGCAGTTTCTTATCTTCCCCACTCTCTTACTTGGCTTCTCACCTTTCTGAAAGGGGGGAAACTACTGCTCAGTCTATGGTTCTTTGGAAATCCTTTATCATACATTAAACACTTGCCCTTCGGCAGGTTTACCCCCCTTGACAGGCAATTTTTTGCAATACGGTACTGTGTTATTTTAACAGATAATTGCGCAGTCGTGCGACGATGTACCCATATAAAATTTTTTTTCCCCACAAATAAAGCTTTATTTGGTGGTATTTGATCAACTCTGCGTTTTTTATTTTTTGCACTATAAACAAAAAAAGACCAACAATCCTGCAATAAAGGATTTCTAATTTAAAAAAATGTAAAAAAAAAAACGAATTTCTTCATCAGTTTAGGCCAATATGTATTCTGCTACATATGTTTTGTAAAAAAAATCCCAATAAGTGTATATTGATTGCAAATTTTATAGCGTCTACAAACTATGGGATATTTTTATGGAATTTTTTAAATTTATTTTTCTAATAGTAATGGCGGCAATCAGTGACTTATAGCAGGACTGCGACATTGCGGCAGCCAAATCGGACACTATGTGATGCTTTTGGGGACCAGTGACACAAATACAGTGATCAGTGCTAAAAAAAATGCACTGTCACTGTACTAATGACGCTGACAGGGAAGGAGTTAACATCAGGGGTGATCAAAGGGTTAAATGTATGCCTAGGGGGTGCTTTCTAACTGTGTAAGGGGTGCTTTAACTGTGGAAAGGCAGAGATCCATGTCCCTGCTTAGCAGAAGCACAAGATCTCTGTCTTCCCTACTAACAGAATGGCGATCTGCCTTGTTAACATAGGCAGACCACCATTTTGCCTCTGTCGGGAACGATCGGCAGGTCCCAGTGGACATCAGAGCCACCTCCCCGCAGTAAATGTGCCTGCGGAGGTCAGCAAGAAGTTATTAAATATATATACACTATATATATATATATATATATATATTGTACATTAATTAATATACACACACACCTCTGGACTAAGCAGTATTCCCATAATGCCAACAACAGTCCGGGCTCACAAGAAAAGGGGAGAATGATGCTGGCTCACATTCAAACCAAACAGGAACGGTGGCACTAGATGGAAGAGGTAACTGGGGCCAATGCTGGAAAAATAAATTATGGCATATATATATATACAGTATTTCACAAAAGTGAGTACACCCCTCACATTTTTGTAAATATTTTATTATATCTTTTCATGTGACAACACTGAAGAAATTACACTTTGCTACAATGCAAAGTAGTGCGTGTACAGCTTGTTAGTGGTCTTAAAAGAAGCAATCAGAAAATATGATTTAACAAGAAACAGAATGTTAGTTGGAGATGGAAATGGTTCTTACTTGCTTTCAGTTAATGCATAGCTTTCTCTACCTAAAAAGTTGAAGCTCAACATTGGGGCATTCCAGGGAGCATCATGGTCTTTTTGGTCTTCCTTCTAGAAGCCTGTAAATCACAAAGACACCCTGTATTCATTCTGGAGTTTTAAATATGATCTTTTCAGTCTACATCATATATAATTCTAGCTCTCCTAGCAACAAGCTTTAGCTTTTATTGTAAATTGAAGATGATCTGGCTCATCACTATGGTGACCAGAGTTAGTGCTACAACACCTGCTACTATTTTCAAACTGAAGGAAAAAAAAGACAACAACTGATCGTCAAACTTTTATCATCGTCCACAACATCGTGATTGAGACCAGTGGTATCACTACTCGGTCTAGTAGAAGTTAAATGTTATTTTCGATTTCGAACAACGATCCTCTCGATCTTAATATATACTACATCTGACTTTTCTAGTATAAATTTTGAGGTCTTACTTATGTCCCACAGAAACACTAAATGTCCGAAGATCTTCCTTCTGGTTTTTCTGGTACTACGAGGGACCTTACGGGGTTACAACTCGAAGTTGAAAAATCCATCTCTTTCGATACGTAATTGACTTTCGTTCATTCTTGGTAAAGGTAGAGGTTGATTGTAAGA
>BLSH010128270.1:92599-102645 GCA_018402905.1 Glandirana rugosa | reverse complement strand
CAAATAATCCCATATACATTCCTTCACCCACAGTTGATCCGGAAGAAGGCAAAACACCCCAGCAAAGCGTGATCCAATTTGCTATAACGGGGGAAAAAATTCCTTCCTGATTCCCCGAGAGGCAATCGGATTCACCCTGGATCAACTTTACCTAAAAATGTTAGTACCCAGTTATATTATTTACATTAAGGAAAGAATCCGGGCCTTTTTTAAAGCAATCAACCGTGCTGGCCAAAACCACCTCTGGAGGGAGTCTATTCCACATTTTCACAGCTCTTACTGTGAAGAAACCTTTCCGTATTTGTAGATGAAATCGTTTTTCCTCTAGACGTAAAGAGTGCCTCCTTGTCCTTTGTGATGACCTTAAAGTAAATAACTCAACACCAAGTTCACTAAATGGACCACTTATATACTTGTACATGTTGATCATATCCCCCCTTAATCTCCTCTTCTCAAGAGAGAATAAATTCAGATCCTCTAATCTTTCCTCAAAGATACAGTATAACTGAGTTCTCTGCCATGATTACACAATTGAAAAGTAATGAACTGTTTTTAAAACAACTATGAGTAGTTATTATGTAACTGTTACAGGGCTGAGTTTTAGATCACTCCCAAAGGCATCCTTACTTTTGTCAAAGTGGGGTTTGTATAGACAAATGATTTTGAGTTCCTCAGGTGGCATGGCTATCATTAGGGTCACTCACACCAAGAGGTTTCTGGCAATGGCCCAAATCAAAGGGGATCCTCTTGTCTGTTGGGTAGAAGGTTGGATATGGGGTTAAAAGTCCTAATCAGCAAAAAGATATAGCAAATTACAGGTAAATACAGTATATATGAGTGATTTTTGTGTCTTGCACACTCCCATAATTCCTTTGCCTGCCAACAGCTGCAGTTTGTACACCAGTTCCTGCCTCCACACAGGAAATGTTTATGTGTTACTTTGTAGAAATTGTTATGGGATGTAGCTCACATTTGGCAAAGTATGACCGAGAAAGTTTTGGAGCTATTTTTTTTTAATTCCAAGAGACTGGCAGTGTCTCCAGGATATTTCACATAAATTGTTCAGAAGACCTAAAAATATGTACATTGGCATGTGGCATATGTACCGTGTACACATCACAACTTATAGCTGGAATTTGTGTAAACGATATATTTTTTGTGCCAAAGCAAATAAAAAGTATGACAAATGTGCTGAATTTATTTGAAGCTTACCTTTTCTGCTGAATAGAGTTTTCTGTATATTAATTGCAGACCAAAGAGCCATATAACTGCCAATTACTAAAGATCGAGAATAAATACAAAATTAAAGGATATGAGTCATCTCTCTATTCACAATTTTCTGATTGAATGTTCAATTAATTGCCATGTATTTTAATGACTCTGAAACTAAAATACTATTTTCATCCATTCAGCTGTGTTTTAAATCAAGCACTGGGGGTAGCTGGTTCTGTCATGGGAAGAATTATTTGACAGCTTATAATCTCTCCTTCTTCACATATCCATCAGAGACGAAAATAATGCATGCAAGCTGTAACAGTATACATTAATTATTGAGGAATCCACCTAGAGACAACTATACCAAGGACGACTAGTTGACAATCTTTGCTTCATTTATGGTATCAGGTGAATTATGAGCTTGCTTATTTGAAGGATATTTAGAAATTGCAGAAATCAGATATAGTTATAGAGCGATGCTGGAAAAAGTGACACTTTTAGAAAAATGCAACTGATAAAATGTATCTCAAAGAGGAGCTTCAGTCCCCACCCCCCCCCCGTAGCTGCTGACTTATAATGTAAAGTCACTTACCTTTCCAGGAATCCAGCGCCATCATCACCTGAGCCGATTCTTCAGTGGGCTTCAGGTCCCCACAGCCAGCATCTTAACTAAGAGAAACCGGCTTTGTAGCCTTGCGGCTTCACAGCTAGCTTCCCACTGCACATGCATGAGCCGTGATGCTCTTTGTGAACGGTCCTGTAGTCTTCTGGGACCTGCAATGTGTCTCAGAAGGCTGCATTCACAGGTGGGGGGAGCTGAATTTTGGAGTGGGTACCTGTCAAATCCAGGTGCCTGATCTCCTCCCCAAAAGTGGCAAATGTTAATGTAAAAATGTAAACAAGTGGGACTTCCCCTTTTGGATGACGTTCCACTCTAACTTGCAGTATAATAAACTCATCAAATGTTTGTGCTCATTAAGATATAAAACACATTGGTATCACATATGACATTTTCTCTATGTAAAAGTGATTATAAGAGGATATTAAACAATGTGATCTGCTTAGTTGCTACTTAACAACTTCCCGCGAATCGCCGTAAATTAACGGTGGCCACTTTAAGTGGATGGTATCGGGGTATAGTCTGCAGCTGCAGGCTATATCCCGGTACCGTTTTTTAGAGTGGATGGTCGGCTATCCTGGGATGAGGGCCGATCCGGCTCGGGAGCCGCTCAGTCATTATCCCCGGGGACGGGAGGGGACATCCCCTCCGCCTTCCGCCGCTCTTCTCTGGCCTCCCATCTCACCAGGAGACTGGAGCTCTCATCCGGCATATCCGCCGGCTAGAAGGAGACCTGAAGGAAGCCGTAATCGGCTCCGATCGGGTCTCCTTCATCAAATTCCGGAAGCGAAGTTAGAACGTCACTTTCGGTTTACTCGGCGGCCAATGGCGCCGGTTTTAAAAATAATGACAATATTCAGAATCGTCCTTTTTGGTGATCTGAATACTGTGAAGTGCAAAGGAGGGATGGGGGGTCTTTTAGACCCCCCAGCCCTCCATAAAGAGTACCTGTCACCATCTATTACTATCACAAGGGATGTTTACATTCCTTGTGATAGCAATAAAAGTGATCAGGTTGTTTTTTTTAAAGGAACAGTGTTAAAAAAAATAAATAAATAAAATAAAATAAAAAAGAAAACACTTTTAAAGCGCCACCATCCCCGCGAGCTCACGCAGCAAAGAAAACGCATACGTAAGTCACGCCTGCATATGAAAACGGTGTTCAAACCACACGTGAGTTATCGCCACGATCATCAGAGTGTGAGCAATAATTCTAGTAAAAGACCTCCTCTGCACCCCTAACCTGGTAACTGTTAAAAAAATTTAAAGCGTTGCCTATGGAGATTTTTAAGTACCGGAGTTTGTCGCCATTCCGCGAGTGTGTGCAATTTTCAACCCTAACATGTATGGTATCTATTTACTCAGCGCAACATCCTCTTTCACAATATACAAAAAAATTGGGCTAACTTTATTGTTGTCTTATTTTTTAACTCAGTGGTTTAACCAATAAATGTAAAAAAGGGCTCCGGTGGGTAAGTGGTTAAAGGAGTTATAAAGGCAGAAGATTTTTTTTTATCTTAATGCATTCCATGCATTAAGATAGAAAAAACCTTCTGTGTGCAGAGCCCCTTAATTACTTACTTGAGCCCCATCTCTCTCCAGCGATGTCCACCACAAGTGTGCAAAGAAGAAAGGGGTAGCCCCTGGAAGTCGCACATCCAAGATATCCTACTGATGTGAATAGAGTGGCAACCTTCGCCTGGACTCCAACCAGGCCACGCCCCCAACGTGTTTCACCCCGCCCCCCCAGAGCTTAGTTATGGGGACTAGGCTCAGGGTGGGGAAGAGTGAAATGTGTTGGGGGCATGGCCTGTTTGGAGTCCAGGCAAAGGTTGCCACTCCATTCACGTCAGGATATCTTGGATGTGCGACTTCCAGGGGCTACCCCTTTCTTCTTTGCACCTTTGCAGGAGCCAGGCCGGGCTCCATCCCCTATCAGCACTCCAAATAGCAGCTGTGGAGGCACCATTCATATATCCCCTCTCTACCAAGCCTGAGCAGCACACACATCCTTTTCAGGTGACAATGTCCATGAGTGTCTTAGCCGTCCGGGACTCTCCTCCTGATTGGCTGAGACATAGCAGTGGCACCATTGGCTCCCACGGCAATCAATCATACTCAGTTAGCCAATCATGGGGGAGAGGGGCTGGGCCAGAGGCGGGGCCAGGGGCGGGACCGGGGCTCCATGTCTGAAAGGACACACGGAGCTGTGACTCGGCTTGGGTGCCCCCATAGAAAGCTGTGGGCTGAGGGGGCATTCAATAAGAGGGAGGGGCCAGAAGCAGCGATGAGGGACCTGAGAAGAGGAGGATCCATGCTGCTCTGTGCAAAACCAACTACACAGGGGAGGTAAGTATAACATGTCTATTATTTAACCACTTAAGGACCGGAAAGATTTCCAATGTTAGGACCAGAGCACTTTTTGCGATTTTGGCACTGTGTCATTTTAACTGACAATTGCGCGGTCGTGCGATGTTGTACCCAAACGAAATTTGTGTCCTTTTTTTCCCCACAAATAGAGCTTTCTTTTGGTGGTATTTGATCACCTCTGCATCATTTCTGATCACCCCTATAAATAAAAAAATAGTGCCAATTTTGCAAAAAAAAAAAAATTTCTTACTTTTTGCTAAAATACAAATCCAAAAAAATATATAAAAAAACGAATGTATTCATCAGTTTTGGCCGATTTATATTCTTCCTCATATATGTGGTAAAAAAAAAAAATCGCAATCTGCGTTTATTGATTGGTTTGCGTAAAAGTTGCTGCGTTTACAAACCATGAGAATTAATTTCTGACGTTTTTACAATTTTTTTTTTTTACTTGTAATGGCGGTGATCTGTGATTTTTATCGGGACTGTGATATTGTGACGGACATGTCGGACATTTTTGACACTTTTTTGGGACCAATGACATTTATACAGCGATCAGAAATTTAAATATCCACTGATTACTGTGTAAATGTCATTGGCAGGGAAGGGGTTGACCTGCAGGGGGCAGTGAAGGGGTTAATTGTGTTCCCTGGGTGTGTTCTAACTGTGAGGGGGCTGGGCTGGCAGGGGCACCAGAGATCTAACTGATCCCGAGTACAAGGATCAGTAGATCTCTGACATGCCGCCTGTCTGAATGGGGAACTGCCGTGTTTACATCTGCGGTAACCCATTCTGGCTCTGAAACGGGGCATCGCGAGTCGATGGCAGACATCGAGTCCACCCGACCCGTGGCCCCGCTCAGGGAGCATGCTGCGGGCATGAGCGCACACTGCCAGCGGCACGCGCTTGCTCCCTAGCCACCGTGCACTAAAGCGACGACTATAATCAGCTATTCATGGGACATAGCCACGCTGACGCCGCTTATAGTCGTACGGCAGTCGGGAAGTGGTTAAAAAAAACAATAAAGAGACTTTACAATCACTTTAATGGTGTCCTCTTCTATTTTGTCTGCATTTGCCATATTTTGTGTAATGGGTAGTAACTACACCTACTCTTAAACCCTTGTGCCCCCTTTGTGATGTGTGATGTGATTGCACAATATGCTGAAATCAATCTACAACCCTTCTAAAAACATTTCTGGGAGTGTTGCTCTGCTTAGCCCCCATCAGCACTCAGTGGTTCCTTGTACCAACCATAACATAGAAGACAGTGTGCTCAATTCACAAAGAGTTATTTGAAGCTTGAAGTGGAATACCATTGTTATGGCAGCAGATAGCTACCATAACCCCGGTATCTTTTTTTTCAGCAGGCGATTCTGCACAAGATAAAAGTGATCTTAGTGGCGGATTTACCGCAAGATCACTTTTATCAGCGGCGGGAGAGGTGCCCCGCCCCTCCCGCCACTTTCTGGTCATCTCCACCGCTTAACGGACCCGCCGACGGCGGAGATGATCGCGCCCCCCCAGTGTACTCGGCACCATAACATGGCTGGGTGGAAGCAACGTCACAAGTCACTTCCGCCCAATGGTCTTAAAGAGGACATTTTTTTTTTTTGAGATGTCATTTTTTTCAAAATTTTTATTTTTTTTTGCATTTAAGTGTAAATATGAGATGTGAGGTCTTTTTGACCCCAGATCTCATATTTAGGAGGTCCTGGCATTCTTTTTTCTACTACAGGGAATGTTTACATTTCTTGTAATAGGAATAAAAGTGATCACATTTTTAAAAAAAAAAATTACAGTGTAAAAATAAAAATTAAAAAGTAAAATAAATAATTAAAAAAAAAAAAATTTCAGCTCACCGTCCTGGCGAGCTCGTGTGCAGAAGCAAATGCATGCATAAGTCCCGCCCACATATGAAAATGGTGTGCAAAGCACACATGTGATGTATCGCCATGATCGTTAGAGTGAGAGCAATAACTCTAGCACCAGACCTCCTCTGTAACTTAAAACTGCTAACCTGTAGAATTTTTTAAACGTCACCAATGGAGATTCTTATGTTGCAAAGTTTGTTTCCATTCTGCGAACGGACGCAATTTTGAAGCATGACATGTTGGGTATCATTTTACTCGGCGTAACATTATCTTTCACAATATGGAAAAAATTGGCCTAACTTTACTGTTGTCTTATTTTTTAACTCAAAAAACTCAATTTTTTTAAAAAAAAAATCACGCTTGTAAGACAGCTGCGCAAATACGGTGTGACATAAAGTTTTGCAATGGCCGCCATTTTATTCTCTAGGGTGTTTGAAAAAAATATATATAATGTTTGGGGGTTCTTAGTAATTTTATAACAAAAAAACCTGATTTTAACTCGTAACCACCGAACTCCAAAAAGAGGCCCGGTCTTAAAGTGGTTAAAACCTGAGATAAAATACCTCAGCGTTTTTCAGAACTTTTTTTGCAGTTCACAAACAAAACTAGTTATTTCATCAAAGTGTGAGGTATTTATCTCATGAAACCATGCGGTATTTTATCTCATGACGTGATATACAGTGGGATGAATACAGCGGAGAAGAATTAGAACCCCTGTCAGTTTTTAATGCAAATAAAGAGGGAAAACTGTAGAAATATGCCAAGTCAGTGTGGTCCCTGCAGCATATGTATACAAAAGAAAAAAGGTGAATGGAATACCATTCAAAGGGAAGCTGCTTTTAACAGGACAGACATGGTGTGTCAAAAACAACAAAGTTAAATGCAAAATATCTTTATAAATGTCAAATATTGAAATTATGATGAATATTTCAGATAATGAAAATACTATCAAATATCACACACATACTGTATAAAAACCCTTCTTCCACCAATAAAATAGACAACGTTGTCATTGGAAAGGTTTACCTTCACTTCCTGTCACATAGCCAAAACAGGAAGTGAGAGGAAATCCCTGCAAATTAATAGAATCCCTTGGGACCCCCAGAACTAGTGTGCTCATTGGAAGATTTCCACTCTATTACTTTTCTGGGGACAATCCTTTTACTTTCACTTTCACTGATAATAGTAAACAGGACTAACAGAGAGGGTGAATAAAGACAGCAATAAAACACTGACAAGTGTTCTAATCCCTCACCACTGTATACAAAACATTAAAAAAAAGTTTTGCCTATAATTATTCTTTTAAGTAAATCAACCCCAATGATTCTGTGTTTTTTCATGTTTAGGTTTCTATGCATTACTGTTGAGAAACTGATCCAAAAAGGTAGAGACTACTCTATATTGGCTATTATATTTTTAGATTCCATAAATACCACATGCCTAGACCACTACAGTGGAATCTTGGATTACGAGCATAATCCGTTCCAGGAGAATGCTTGTAATACAAATCACTCGTATATCAAAGCAAGTTTCCCCATAGGAAATAATGGAAACTCTGATAATTTGTTCCACAGTGACTGCTTGTCTATGCAGTACTGTATGTGACCAGAGGTGTGGGGGCACTGGTGAGACTCGGAGATGCTCGGAAACATTCGGAAACTGTTTACACTTTCGGTATTTCTCAGTATTTCCGAATGCTTCCGAGCATCTACGATCCTCACCAGCGCCCCCGCACATCTGGCCACATACAATATTGCATGCACAGATGCTTAATCCTGCTCGTTTTGTGAGACAGCGATCACAAAACGAGTCAGGTTTTTTTTTTTTTAAAACTGCTTGTATTGCAAAACGCTTGTTAACTCCGTTACTCACAATCTGAGGTTTTACTGTACTTATTTAACTCATGCATGTATTTATTTATCTCCTTTAGTGAATTGACCGTCTTATGAGGTATTTACCAAACATTTTTGCGTTTTAAATGAAATACCTCATAAAATGATAGTTAATTGACATTTTTATTATCTCATGAGATAATTGGAAACAGTGGGGTTGATTTAGCCCTGGTTCACATTGGAGTGATGTGGGAACCAGTGCGATTATAGAGCCGGTTCCCGCATCGCTCCTCTCTCGCAGTCTGGTCACACTGCCTTCTGCGAACCGCTGGCGGTGTCATTACAAAGTTATTGACACCCCCAGTTTTCTTCAAAGATCACAATGTGAACTGTGCACTCGCACATGAATCGGCTCGCATGGGTGTGAACACCCATGCAATGCGATTCTAGTGCGGGAAAAAAAGTACCCTTTTTTGTGCGAGTCTGATGCGAGTTCAGCCATACAAGTGTGTGGCTGAACTCGCATTGCTCAGAGATAGCATGTGATCGGCACCCGCACTGCGGATGTCAATCACGTGCCATATCTGAGATCGCATCAGTCTGAACCTGGGCTGAAGAAGAAAGGAGAGTGCAAAATCTTGTGAAGCTCTGCAGAGAAACTAATCAGCTTTAGGGATTTTTGATTAAAGCTTAATTGAAGAAGCTGAAGTTAGAAGTTGATTGGCCATTATGCACAGCTGTACCAGATTTTGCACTCTCCAATTTTAGTAAACTAACCCCAATGTGTCATGTGATTCAATTATCTTCTGAGATTTAGTGACTTGAGCCCACTGTAGTGACAAGAAGGTTGGTGGGGGGTGATGGGAACTTCAGCACTCCTAGAAGTGCTGGTTTACCGGCAAAAGTCAAGAGTGGCTTTCTCTAGAATCAAGTGTAATTTTGGTGGTGCAGGCAGCAGGAAAGTTAAGTACTGTATATACTCGAGTATAAGCTGAGCCGAATATAAGCCGAGGCGCCTAATTTTACCACAAAAAACTGGGAAAACATATTGATTCGAGTATAAACCTAGGGTGGGAAATGCAGCAGCTACTGGTAAATTTCACAGGTATTGCAGCCATTACACAGGTATTGTAGCCAGAACACAGGTATTGTAGCCGTTACACATGGACTCAGTCATTACACAGGGACTCAGCCATTACACAGGGACTGAGCCATTACACAGGGACTGAGCCATTACACTGATAATTAGCCATTACACAGGGACTGAGCCATTATACTGACAATTGGCCATTACACAGGGGACTGAGCCATTACACTGACAATCGGCCATTACACTTTGGACTGAGCCATTACACTGACAATCGGCCATTACACAGGGAACTGAGCCATTACACTGACAATCAGTCATTACACAGGAGACTGAGCCATTACACTGCCAATCGGCCATTACACAGGGGACTGAGCCGTTACACTGACAAACGGCCATTACACAGGGGACTGAGCCGTTACACTGACAAACGGCCATTACACAGGGGACTGAGCCATTACACTGACAATCAGCCATTACACAGGGAACTGAGTCATTACATTGACAATCTGCCATTACACAGGGAACTGAGCCATTACACTGATAATCGGCCATTACACAGGAGACTGAGCCATTACACTGACAAATGGCCATTACACAGGGGACTGAGCCGTTACACTGACAATCGGCCATTACACAGGAGACTGAGCCATTACACTGACAATCGGCCATTACACGGGGGACTGAGCCGTTACACTGACAAACAGCCATTACACAGGGGACTGAGCCGTTACACTGAATGAGCTCAGTCACGGGTGGTGTAAAGTAGACGCCCTCGGACTTCGGAGACACCTACCAGGCTTTGCGATACATACACGTGACTAGTCTCGTGTATGTATCCGACTAACCGACGTGTCACGTGCCACTGACGGTCACTAACCGAACAGTGACACGACACCCACCCCCGCCCAGGCCTAGGTCTCGTGCCCAGCCTCGCCGACTGTGCCTCAGGCTGCTCCTCTCTTCTCTTCTCTCTTCCATGACACGAGGGACAGGGACACATTACCGGCTAACAGTCACATTGCCGAGTCAGGGGACACATTACCGACA
>BLSH010128270.1:62268-80840 GCA_018402905.1 Glandirana rugosa | reverse complement strand
AGCAGAACATGCTGTAGTTGGCCAAAGCATGCGGCATTTCCCCTCAATTTCACTGCATTATGGGGTGCTCAAATTTCCCGCAAATGCCCCATAATGTTCAGGATTTGCCAAACAGGCGAACCCCGATGTTCGAGTCGAACATGTGTTCGACTCAAACAGGGGGCCCATCCCTAATCTAATCTCTAGCATAGCTTTCATGGGGTGACATATTTTATGGCCTACTTCTAGTCTCATATTGTATCATTTTCTTAGTAGAAAAAGTTTGCTGTTTAAACTTGAACACTCATGCAACTTTTGTAATGAATTCCACATACCTTTGGCTGTTTTCTCTGTTCTTATGTGGATAAGCTGATCATCTTCCACAAGTAAGCTTATAATCGCTTTTGCTTGCCTATCCTTTCTGTCCCAGTCCTCCATCTCTCCATCTGTGGGTCTGTCTGTATTCAGCACTTGCCACAAGTCATCCTTGTTCAGAATCATTTCTAGCCTGAACTTCCACAGCTGGTAATTGGCTTTTGTTCAGCTTTGCAATTGCAAAATTCACACCTGAACCACTTGCCATATTTGCATACAACACTCACAGACTCACTGTACAGGGTGCCTGCGACCCATAACCCGCAACCCATTAGCTGAGTATTGAAATCATGGTTGGAAGCTTCTTGAATACAGCAGAATACTTTACTGTCATGAAGAAATATCAGAACATATCTTTACTGGAAACAGGTGGATACAATTACATACACTTAGATAGACAACACTTCCTCTAAATACATTACCATAGATACACATTACAGTGCCACCTGCTGGATAGATAGGTATAATGCACACAGTACATAGTTCACAGTATATATATATATAAACAGATTGCTGATTTTCTTCCAACAATTATTACGTGCACTGGCCAGGTTATGTGAAATTACTATATATTTGTATTGCCAATCTGAAAGGTGCAGTTCTTGCAATAAGCTGTAGGCTGCATTTCTTATCTAGTATGCAACACTGCTGCAAGTAGTAAATGTGTACACCCCCATGTGAAGCACACTGTCTGAGAGATGCATAGCTTCTGGAAGGTTAATGAATAAAAGACAAAAAGAAGCAAACAAGGTTAACAGTTTGATTAAAAAACAAGTTCAAACATTTTCCACTAAATTAACCTGCAGATTAAAACATCCCTATAGAATTAAGTACAGTGACTCATTGCACTGTAGTTCACACATTAAATAAATAAATAAATAAACAAAAGCGCACTTACAATATACATAAAGGTAATTAGTGGAAATGTCATGATTTATTCTTTATGCAGGTAATTTTTATGTCATTGTAATCTAAGGAAATGACAGGAAAGGGCAATTAGAGTGACATTCCAGAAACTTTCATTCAACCCGTGAAATGGAAGGTTTCATTTTGAGCAAGACTTTTTACAATATGACTGTAGCTGAACCTACCAGGCTTACAGTTTGAGATGTGTGTTGTATATTTATTTATGTTGTGGCAGCATATTCTGCAGTGCTTTTCAGAATACTGTAGCATAAACGTAGCATAAAGTGTTACTTATCAAGACATGCATGCCATCTTTTTTTTTTTTTAATTCTGTTTATTGAAATTTTTCCCAATGACAAATACAAAAAGTGGATACAGCCACAACACATACAAAGAGAACAAAAGCTGCCTCAAACATTACAAAGGCTGGTGCATATTCAGTCTAATCTTTGACAGTACGTTATAACCAGACTTCAACAAGCCTGAAAATTGGTGCCGCTCCCCATTCATGCCAACCCAGCTCCCCTCCATCCAGACCCACCTACACTCCTCTCGCAGGTGACATCCTGCCCCCCCCCCACCAGACCCAACACCTGAGGGGGGACAAGACGCCACGCTGGAGTAAGTTGTGGCTCATGCTGTTGAAGGCTCAGCGAACCAGGCCCACCACACTTTGTCGTATTTTGATGGGCAGCCTCTTGAGACATACGTGTCCCTATACAGGAGGAGGCAACCATTTACTAATCGCTTTCACTGCACCTGGGAAGGAGGGATGGATTTTTTTCACTGCATAGCAATATTCTTGCGAGCATAAAAGAGGAGGATCCCTATCAGTGTCTTTTTTGCAACACTCGCTACCAGAGTCTCCATTAAACCCAGCAAACAGCACTCTATGGAGGGGATGATGGATGTAGAGGCCACTAAATTGAACAGGGTCAGACCTCATTCCAGTAGTCCTGGATCCTGGGGCAGCGCCAGAACAGATGTAGGAAATCGCCCACAGCGTCTCCACACCACCAACACTGAGTCAGCAGACACCTCCGGATGCATTCTATGAAGCCTATACGGGTGCAATAGACCCTATGCACAATTTTAAATTGTACCATGCAGTCTCTGATTGAGACTAGGGATTTAAATGTAAAGTCCCATATGTCATCCCAGTCATCATCATCTAGAATGGGAACATCTTGCTGCCATCGCCCCCGCAACCGCTCCAGCGGCGACAAGGAGGCAAGAACCAGCCAGGAGTATAATTGTGAGGTCGGCTTTTCCCCATAGGATATCCCCAGCATCTGCTCTAAGCCTGATTGAACAAATGTGCAGGCAGATTGGGAGAACTGAGCGATGAAGGTATGGGAGAGCTGCATATATCTAAAGAAATAGTGGAAGTCCATACCTGGATGAGGCCTGGGTGAAGGAGAGCAATTTGCCATTGGATACCACCTGTGCCACCAATTTGATACCGCGCCTCGTCCATGCAGAGGGATCTTGTAACTGATAAAAATGGGGCAAATTAGGTTTGAGCCACAGTGGCGCCTCGGGCAAAATCGCCATTCCGGCGTACCGTTCACACTGCAGTCCCGCTTCCCAGGCCTTTAGGGTAGTGCGCATAGAGGGGGTCAGATCATACGGGGCCCTGGGTCCCCTGAAAATTAAAAGTCACAGGGCCTCCAAGGAGCCCACTACCACTGCCTCCAGACTCATGGCTAAGTTAAAGAGATCTGGATTGAGCAGCCAGGTCACCGTGACCAACTAGGTGGCTAGAAAGTATTTAAAGCAGTCTGGGAAGGCCATTCCTCCCTGCTCACAGGGACGCATTAAAGTGCTTAGCTTATACCTGGGTGGCTTGTGGCCCCAGAGGAAGGACGAAAAAATTGGGTTCAAACTACGAAAAAAAGACAGAGGGATCCACTGAGGGGAATTATGGAAGAGGTATGTAAACTTGGGGATGAGCTTCATTTTAATCAAGTTAATACGTCCCATCAGGGATAGGGGTAGGTTCTCCCATGCCTTAAATTTAGTCCTGGTCTGCCGCACCACCGGAGACAAGTTTAGATCCATAAAATCAGTCGTGCTTTTTGAAACTAATACTCCCAGATACCAGAACTCTTTGACCCATTGCAATTGAACATCTGGGGGAGCCGTGAGCCTCGCTGCATCATCTATAGGAAACAAAAGGGACATCGTCCAATTTACTCTAAGCCCAGTGGCCCCTGCAAAGGAGTCCAGGACTCTGAGTGCACCCTGCAATGATGGACCTGCGTCCTGTAAGAAAAGGAGCATGTCATCTGCATACAGGGCTACCCTCTCCTCCAGCAAGCCAATCTGAAGTCCACTGATCAGTGGGGAGGTACGCAGTGCCTCCACCACGGGTTCCACAGCAATGGCAAATAATGCCGGAGAGAGAGGGCAACCCTGCCTGGTGCCCAGGTGGAGCAGAAACGGAGGGGACAGTCGACCCCCAATTCGTATCGAAGATGTGGGGCAGTTGTAGATAACCTGTAGCCACTTAATGAACACTAGGGGAAAACCCATCCTGCAAATGATTTCCCACAGGAAGGGCCACTCCACAGTGTCAAAGGCCTTTTCAATGTCTAAGGCCGCCACCGGCCGAGATGTTAGTATACTACCTAAGGAGATTCACATCTGTCGACCTCCCAGGCATAAAGCCAGTTTGGTCTGAGTCTATGATCAAGGGAAGCAAGGGGTATAGCCTAAGCGCTAGTAATTTAGTAAGGATCTTTAGGTCATTGTTTAGTAGTGCTATGGGCCTATAGGAAGAGCAATTTTTGGGATCTTTCGAAGGTTTGTGAATCAGGATAATGTGTGCGTGGGAAATTGATGCCGGGAGGGCGCGGTTTAAAAGGCTCTCGGTAAATATATCGGCTAACAGGGGGGCTAGAAAGGCCCCATGAGCTTTGTAAAATTTAATTGGGAGCCCATCAGGCCCCAGAGCCTTGCCCAACGGAAATGATTGGATTGCCTTCAACACCTCTGTTGCCATAAACGGCTTGACCAGAGTCTCCCTCTCCGCGTCGGGCAACCATCCCAAAGCTAGCGGGTCCAAGAGGTCCCGCAGGTCCTCAGACCGAGGTGTACAGTTTCTCATAATACTCTCTAAAAATCTGTCAAGAATTGCAGAGGGAGATGTCAACAAATCCCCTTCCGAGGTGGAGATCTCTGGTATGAGGGTACATGGGTGTTCGTGCTGGGCCATCATGGCCAACAGAAGACCATTTCTATCCCCCTGTTCAAAAAAATGTTGTTTGTTTCAGTATGCATCTAACCTAGTGACCTTGGTTAAATGAAGTTGCAACTCCCTCTGGGCCGCCGACAAAAGGTCGAAGTTAGCCGGGGTGGGGTCTCCAGCATAGGTGGAGGTTTGGTCTGTGACCGACCGTTGCAAATCACTCGTGGAGGACTTCTGCTCTCGAACCACAGCGGCAATAGAGGAAATGTAATGCCCTCTTACATTCGCCTTAAAGGCATCCCACACTATGTCTGAGGAGGTGGATCCCGCGTTCTGCTCCCAATATTCCACCAACAAGGGGGGTATTCTTTCTGCCAAGTCTGGATGAGAGACCCAACGCGACCCCAGTCTCCACATCACCGCGCTTTGGGAAGCCGGAGAGCGCAGGGTGACCATGAGGGGGGCGTGATCAGAGAGGCCACTAGGTAAGTAGGTGGCCTCCAGTACCTCCGCCAACAGAGAGGGATTCGCGAACGCCAGGTCAATTTGCGATGCCGTTTTGTAGGACGCTGAAAAACAGGAGTATGACCTGGCGTCCGGATGCCTCCATCTCCACACCTCCGAAAGCCCCGCCGCCTGAGTCCAGGCAGCAAGGTCAGGTGAGTGGGATTTGGGGGGGCACTGGCCGATCAAGATCCGGAGACAGGATCGAGTTGAAGTCCCCCATAAATATGACCTTGGCAGGGCAGAAGGGGGTAACCCTCTCCAGCACCGAGTATAAAATAGCTGCTAAGAAAGGAGGAGGGATATACATTGTGACCAAGACATATCTTTGAGAGTACAATTCCAATACCAACAATAGAAATTTACCCTGAGGGTCTGTAATTACTTCCTCAATGGAACAAGGTAAATTTTTATGAAGCAGGATGGAGACTCCCCTGGCAAATGTGGAGTATGTGGTGTGAAAAGCTCTCTGAACCCATGGTTTCTTTAACGTTAATACTTTGCTGCCCATGAGATGCGTTTCTTGCAACTAAAAGATGTGGGGAGAGTGAAGTTTGAGATACTGAAAGAGAAGGACCCGCTTAAATTTTGAATTGAGTCCCCTAACGTTTCAGGAGAGGACCGAGAAGGAATCAAGAGAACCTGTAGCCATGGTGGGGTTCCAACAGGGGGTCAGCCAGGAAGCCTATGAGCAGGGGGAGGGGGCATCTCGTGATCAGCAAATGAAACAGGGGGCAGCACCTAAAAAAACCTGGAAGAAGAAGCAGCTTAAACACACAGACAAAAATTAAGACATAACATATCCCAATAAGGCACTGAGGTGCCATCCCTGCTCGCATCTCGCGGTCCACCCCGAACAATAAGAAAAAGGAGAGATTAAACAAAGCGGGGGGGCCACCGATCCGAGCCTATACCCATAACAGTTAACCATCAATCAGCAAGGTAAACCTACTAACTCTGAGCCGGCTCCACACCTACGCCCACCGGTGGCAGCGCAGGTGCCGAGCCAGACAGTACGGTGTCCGGCCAATGTAGGCCTGGGAGTCAGGGATCACCGCACCAAAGAGGGCTGCAGCAAGCGGATAACAAACTCTCAGTTCGTCCGAGTCCAGTACACAGTCCCAGACTGGAAAGGAGGAGGGGGTGGGCAGGGGTTAAGAAATCAGTGGCAAGTGAAACAAAGAAAGCTAGGGCAACTCCAACTACCGTTCTCACCGGAGCTCGCAACTGTTCAGGAGAATATCAGCAAATCAGGAACAAAAAAATCTCCCAGGTGTACCAGTCTTGTTAACTTTAGACAGGAGGCAAGAAGAAGGGGGGGGAGGGCCAGCCGGGCCAGTGCAACCATCTCCAGTGAGAGCAAACAGACTGTTTCTCAAAGTGAGTCCAACCATTCCGAGGCTTCCTCCGGGGTGTTGAAAAAAATGTGTGCGATCACCATCAGTAACTCGTAGCTTGCTTGGGTACAGGAGACCAAAACGTATACCTTTCTCTCTCAGGCATCTTCGAACCTCAGTAAAGGATTTGCGTTGCTGTTGGACTTCTTGAGAGTAATCCAGGAAGAATTAAAGTTTCGCATTTCCATAGATAATCTCCTGCTTCGCCCGAGCAGCAGATAGGATTTTATATCTGTCTCTATAGTTTAAGAGGCGTAGTAAGAAAGGACGCGGTGGGGCACCCAGTTTAGGAGGAAATGGAGGAACCCTATGTCCCCTCTCCACCACAAATGTAGGGGACATGGGTCCAAGTCCCAGGACTGAGGTCAGGAGATGTTCCGTGAAATCGCCTGGATTAGAGCCCTCAGCTCTCTCAGACAGGCCAAGAATGCGGACATTATTACGCCTCAGGC
The DNA here is from genome assembly GCA_018402905.1 of Glandirana rugosa. NCBI lineage: Eukaryota > Metazoa > Chordata > Amphibia > Anura > Ranidae > Glandirana > Glandirana rugosa. The sequence continues at coordinate 74,037 of BLSH010128270.1, read as the reverse complement.
GATTTTCCGTGTTGATTGCTCTGTTTTGGGGTGCTTTTACTTGCAGCTGTAGGGCCCTAAGCTTCCTAAAGTCTGAGTGGACTGTATCCTCCAGCCCTGACACTCTGTCCTCCACCTCCGCCACCCGGCCTCTAAACGTATCCATGTCCTGGCGGATGAGGCCCACGTCCATAGCAAGATAGTCTATTTTTGCTGTGAGTGTTTCTCTGCAGGCCATGATTGATTCATTACAGGCCTTGACAGACTCCATAATTTCAGCCCCTGAGGGTGCTCCCCTCTCAGCAGGCTCAACTGCGGTCTGTGTGTTTGCCGCCATGGTGGGGGCCCGAGGCCCAGATGCCCGCACAACCGGGTCGCCGTGTGCAGCAGATCTGGTGCGAGGAGGGCCCATCCACCCACCCCCTATATACAGAGGACAGCCGGCATTCGGGTCTCTTTTCAGCGTACCACGCAGTCGGGCAGCCGTCTCCCCGGAATTGCGCAGGGAGGTCGGCAGGGTGGACCACTAAAGCCCCTTGCGGCCCCCCTTCAACTCCAGAGGTCCGGTCCCACCAAGCCCCCCGGCCACCAAGCAGGCACCACTGTCTCCTCCACCCACAGCCACGATCGGCCTCTGGGTCTCACCTCTCCAGCCAGATCCGTGACTCACTCCCGGTCCCCTCGTGGGCAAGATGGCTGCCACTCCAGCTAGGTGCATGGATGACCAGGTAGGCCCGGGCTCCGGAACCGAGCAGCCGCCGCGTGGACAATCCCCCGCACCTTCAGATGACACCGCAAAGTGGGCGAAGCGTACCCAGGGCCGAGTGACTGTGGAGAACTGTGAGTTGTGCTGTAAAACTTGCTGATAGCTGTGTTCAGGATCGGAGCTCCGGCGCTGTGCGTCTGTCCCGCTTCACATGCTAGCCACGCCCCCCCATGCATGCCATCTTTATTAAAATTCAGGTTACTATTTATCATGATGTATAAATGCAATATGCTTAATACTGGCTGTGTATAGGAAGATCTCATAGGTGTCACATGAAGACTAGAGCTGCTAAAGAAATCACCATTGATTTGTTATGTTTTTGCGCTACAGTTCTTCATACACACATGTATTGGCGCTGCTCCCCTCCGGCCATTTATATACATTGGCCGGACCGGAAGTGGTTCAATGAAACAATGATTGTCCAAACATACATAAAACCTTGAAATAAATGAATAAATTACATCATATATGCAAAGTCTATATACAAAAATAATGCACAAAGTGCAAGCAATAAATAGTGCAAGTTCCACTTGCAGAATGAAAAAAATCTTGTGATGATCAAAACATCCACATTTGTGAACTGACCATTGTGCCCACATCAACACAGCAAACTGATGTGTACTTCACAGTGTTCACTCATGCTTAAAAACAGCTCTGCCATGAATCCACCTGCAGGCGTGCTAATGTCACAAAGCAAGCCCCACCCAAGGCATTTTGTCTCTACCCAGACATCATCGGGGGGAGAGTGGCTGGCTAGTTACATTAGCCACACAAAATAGAGAATAAACATAATAAACATAAACCCATGTTTAAAAACTCCTTACAAGATGGTTTAGATCTCACAAAAAAAGGGATCAATTGTGCCTTGCTGTCACACAGCTATGATACCTTCAGGCTCCCTGGTGAACCAGCACTCCTCATAAATCATACAGAGCATTAAGAGAACACAAAGCAAGCCCCATAGCCTAGCAGTTTTTAAGTAAAATCTTGTATATTCAAAATACCAATCATATTTAAGAAAGGAGAGATCAGCATATACAAGAAACAGCTCTGCCATGAATCCACCTGCAGGCATGATAATGTCACAAAGCAAGCCCCACCCAACGCATTTTGTCTCTACACAGACATCATCAGGGGGGAGCAGCTGGCCAGTTACATTAGCCACACAAAATAGAGAAGAAACATAATAAAAATGTACCAAAATAATACATTAAAAATGATGAACCCATCTATAGATCACCATCTAATGAACCAAAAAGAGATTTAAGTCCAAAATGATCTATTGCTAATATACCAAAAAAAGTTTTTTGAAAACAGCCCAAAAAACATTTTATAATTAAAAACAGGGGCACCAATATCTAAGTTGTTTACATTGTACACAAATAAGCTATATATAAAAAAATAAAAATAGAAGATAAAATTAAAAAAGATAAAAACATTCCATACAACTACCTGAGCAAATAAAAATTGTCAGAGAAGTACTGGACTTTAGCTATTGCTAATGAAGCAATTAATATCCAAGTCCACAGTTCTAAAGGATCGTATACTTTCAGAATCAAAGATCCACTGTGTCTCATATCAGGATATTTCCCTCCTAGGATTGCCCCCATGCCAGTGGGAAGTGAGTTTGTCAATTCCCACTAGCTGTAGAGAAGTGATTATTATGGTGAAGAGAGTAAAGTTTGGATAAACTGTGTCCTTTAAAACCTTTTTAATATCAGTATCTTGCTCCCCAATCCTAACAAATGGTGGTCAAGTGGTCCTCCCCACATATTGTAGCCCACACGGGCATTGACGAAGTTTGACATCACAACAGGTAGAACATGTAATAAAATCATGAATATTCTAGGTTTTGCGTGTAACATTTGACTGAAACAATTTGGTACGTGCAACTTTACAGCACTTACAGACACCACACCTGCAGAAGAAATAGCCTTTCAGACTCCCCAACACAGACACTTTAGGAGGCCTATATATTACATTGGGAGCAATAAAGTCCCTAAGTGTCTTTGCTTTCTTAAAAATGGCACTGGGACGTTCCAGTAAAAACAGCCCCAGCACCTTGTCATTCCTGAGAACATTCCAGTGTCTATTTAACAATTGATGCGCTTTAGAAAAATTGGTCAAAAATGACCATTATTTTTTTGAGAATGTATTTGTTTTACCTTTAGGGATTAAAAGAGGATCATGTTCAACATTAAAGGTGGTATTCATTTCCTGTTCCAGAGCATCTTAGCATCCTTTTTGTAAAAACCTTTGCCTCAAAATAGTAGCCTGGCTTAAGTAAACATTGGAAGTGTTACTTGGGATAGCCCTAAACCAAGAGGTGCCAAGCTCCCAAAGGGATATACTCGTTGTGATCTGTTTTTGTTAATGATCCTCCCTCTTGAAAATAACCACATCCCAAAAAATTATCTCCACTTTACTCCACTCTTAAGTAAACTTTATGCCCCAACCATTACTGCTCACACAGGTCATACAATTACTTCAAGAGTCGGGGTCTCTCCATTACAGAAGGGTGGGGTCACATCTTCTTTCCAGCAGGTACAAAAAAACTCCTATATAAAATCCTGGGAGTGGTAAGCCTGCACAGCGCTAACCCAAAGTAAGGGGAGGTGCATCCAATATACTAACACAAAACAAAACACCAAAAAGGATACAGTTCCTGTATGCTACTGTAGCTTGTGTGTCTGTAATCCCCTAAAATCCCTCCCCATTCTCCTGCCTAGGTTCCACCACTCCACCCATGCAGCCCCTTGACACCCAAAAGCCCACTCCAGTGTCCTGGAGTATACCCTCTCCCATGTATCTAACCTAAAACCCCAATCCTACCCTCCTATACAATACAATCACCAATGCACTAAACACTGATATGGTCTGATGAAAAATATATTCTGCATACAGGATCTAATCCAAAACAGCCCCTTCAATGAAAGTATGGTGTTCAAATCCCCTTGGGCCAGTTTATAGTGTGATATCCACTAATTGGTGTAGTCCAGACATGGAGCCAACATCCTGTAGAGATGGTAGCAATGGAGAATACTGGAGATCTGTAGCATCTGTAACCTGTGGGTTACAATTCAGCTTCATGTGTCTGCTAGATCTAACCTGCGGATGGCAACCTTCCGTGCAAGTAGGGCTATCAGATCTGCAGCTGTGTGAAGCTGATTCCAAGCCAGAGTAGCTCTATAGCAGGCAACATGCGCTCACATATATATCATAAGGCTCACCACTTCCAGGTTGTCTCCAAGTTGTGAGATGTGTCTCCTTCCTGTGTCCACCAACAATCTGCAATGCGTTAAAGCGTTAGTATTGGCTGATGAAAAATAAAATCCACACACAGGATATAATCCAAAAGAGCCCATTCAATGAAAGTATGGTGTTCAAATCCCCTGGGGCCAGTTGTCCTTTTAAGTCTCTATCTCCTGGTTGTATATGATGAAAAGTTATATAGTGTGATATCCACTAATTGGTGTATTCCAGACATGGAGCCAACACCCTGTGGAGATGTTAGGAATGGAGAGTACAGGAGATCTTTAGGAGCTGTAACCAGTGGATGTGAAAGTGTAATCACTGACAGTCTTCCCTAATTCAGCTTCATGTGTCTGTTAGATCTAGTCTGTGGATGGAAACCTTCTGTGCAAGTTGGGCTATCAGATCTGCAGTTGTGAAGCTGATTCCAAGCACCCGCTCTGTCTTGGAATACATATATGAAGGAATTATATTTGAAGAAATTCTAGAGGCTGAAGGGAACAAAAAACATATTTTTGTTCAGTCCTGCAGTGTATCCGGTTTTCACAATTTCCTCCAATTGTTTTTATATAACACCTCATATGTTTCCCTATCAAATGTTATTCATGCTATTCAGATAAGCACAGACGTGTTAACATTTTCATTTTACTCAGATAGTCCCCCCTTTTCAGCAGGACTATGCCCCTGCCTTTGTCTGAGGGGTGAAAAACGAAATCTTTTCTTTCACGCAAGGTCTTAATACCAGTTTGCAAATCTCTATCAGGCTTTCTTTTGGTTTGAACTTTATCAAGATCTTTGAGGACCAAATCTTTAAATATGGGCAAACTAGGTAATGGATTACCTGAAGGATTGAATAAGGATGCATTACTGAGACCACTCCACTTGAGTTACAAGGGATCACCATTTCTACTAAAAGGATTTGAAAAAAATGCATTTTAATACTCAATTATCTTATGTTCTTATGTACATCAGTTGTTTCAAATTTATTGGGAGTACGCGATGAGGCACATTTTAATCCTTTATTAAGCATAGACATTTCGACTCTAGTTAATTCCATCCCAGTAATACCATCAAAGTCTAATACTTTCCCTTTTTGGGATTGTTTCCTCCTCGGCACCCTTTCTTCTTCTTCACTTTCCTTTGCCCTGAGGTTTGTCTAAAAAATGGGCAGATTTATTTACAAAATGGGTTCTCCTAGGTGACCTCCTATCATTCAGAAATTGGTTATCAGGGGTTGGTTCACAGAATTTTCTCTCATCACCATATTCATCCCTCTTGTCAGATAAAGGTGAAAACCGATTGCCAAGAGGGACAGGACCATTGTTTCCAGAAACCCATGGTCTATTTTAACAACACATGTAAGCAACTGGAGAGATCAATAATGCCGCCTTCTACCTTTTGGATCCTTAAATCCTATTGGTCTAGGTGAACCATAATCAAACTTTTTTTAGGAAGTCTGTCTCTTCTATTACCATGTCCCTACAACTAAATCATTTGATTTAACAATCAGAATATTTTGTTTATGAATGTCAGGTCACTACTGTCGACGGTGAGGGGAAATAATGGCTGGATTGGAAATGATTAGTTAATGGCTCACTTAGGACTATGGGCAACTATAAAATATATATTCATAATTCCTTTTGTACTTTATCAGAGCAAAAGATATAGGGAGGGATGGAGTATTCAGTAGTTAAGAAATGCAATCAATATTGCACGGCACTAATTTGTAAGTTGTCCAGTACATTGTTTGACTTTAATTTAGTTGAGCTTTCAGGGTTTGCAATGTTTTTCAGAACTGTCAAAAAAAAAGAAAACTAATACAATTCTGAGAGCAGTATAGTTCAATTGCCATGCAAGAATGAAAATATAGAAAAGAGAGTATAAAGAAATGAAAGAGCGGGGTTTAAATTCAGTATGGTTGTTGACTACCAAATATTCTCTATATTACCATGGTAAAAAATCCTTTTTCTCTGGGTAGCTCTGCATAGGTCCCTATCTGAAAATAATGCTTGAAATTAGGACAGTTATTGATTCATTCATGCAGTAATATAATTCCCCTTTGGTGGGAATAGATGCAGTTGAGTTGACAGTATGATCTGCTCTTTATCTGTGGTATGAAAAAGCAATGTCATGTTGAAATCCTCTGGGATAACATGTGCCACAAATAGACAGCTACAGTTTGTCAAAGCATAAAAATATATCTCAGTTTGGGTACTTTCTTGTAGAAAATTACTCATACAGCATTTTGTAGGTTTTTTCCATTACTTTCAATCACTTGCCAATATTGTTATAATGCTTTTGCTTTTATAGAACTTTTGACAATTTTATATGGTTATATGATCAAAATTACATTAGACCAAAGCTATTCTCCTTTCTTTAAATGGTCCAAACACCAAGCATGTGAAAACACAGAATGACTTTGTTGCTTTTAAGTGTCACCCTTTTTAATTGTTAAACTAGTTGCGCGAATCCAGGCAAACTTTCAAATCCAGGGGAACATCAGTAGAAGCCTGACATAGGTTCTATTTATTCCCCATGTTGTCCAAAACTGGGTTGAGGCACGGAGCTGTATACACAGGTTGCTAACCACAATTCAGGAGGCTGAAGCTACCCAAAGAAATACAAAGGGAACATATTCAGGTATACAGATTTACTGAAAATGTTTGTCTGCACTCATTTTAGATAAAAATTGTGAATCACTATTAAAGATGTTCACATATGTTTATACAGTTAAAAAGTATTGGTCACTATTGTATGCATATGGAGAAAATTTACCAGCCTCATCTCAAAATATCACAGAAAATATCCACAAATCACTCCCTACACGACCTGCTCTCTATCACTCTTATCATTTTATCAAATGCTCCCCTCTACAATTTTTCTAGAGCCTGTCCATTCCACAATCTAATCTTTCTATTTATTTCCTTCCCTGTCTGCCTTTTGGTGATCCCTGAAAACTCATCTCTTCAGGGAAGCTTATCCCATCTCTACTTAATAAAATGTAAGTTTACTTTATCTATCAGCTCATCCCATACAGTTATTACCTTTTGTATCACTTGCCCCTCGATTTTGGATTGTAAGCACTTACAAGCAGGGCTCTCTGAAAAAGGTTAAGTTTGGGCATATAAGCAATGCTAAAGAAGTGTCCTAGGGGGCAGTATATATATGAGGATGATTGATTGTATGACAGCAGGCCATGTATGCAGGAGAGAAGTATGGAGTATATAACGGCGGACAGTATGTATACAGGAGAATTTCAGACAAGACATTAGGCTTGCAGGAAAGGAGTATAGAGGGTATATATATGCAGGATGAGACTGCACAGTGTATGACAGCAAGCAGTTTGCACAAAAGTTTAGAGGGTATTACAGGAGGGCAGTATCTGACAGGGAACAGTATGTGCAGTATGTGCAGGAGAATAGTTTGGTGCGTATAGCAATGGGAAGAACAGTTGACTCCCAAATGATGGTTACAAATTTTTTCGAATTAGCAATAAAATCACAAAAAATATGGTCATAGCACAGATATAAGATTGAGGGGGAGAAATGTGCCCCATGGTTGCTGAATTTGGTCTTCACACAAAGGGTTTTACATAGAAGGAATAGAGGTTAAATCCGTGTAGAAGAAATGGGTCTACTAAAATCAGAGGTTATTCTGGGACAGCAGAGTTGGTATAAATCATTTCAGCAGCAGTGCAGTCTGTGAAGGTGGTGGGGAGGAGGATGCCGAAACTGTAACAGGAGGTGTGTGTCAATAGAATTGGGGACAGTAGATGTTGAAAAGGATGCACCAAAATATTATCAGGTTATTAGCAGATATGTGTAATAGAGCCCAAGAACAGTGGAGGTAGTACTGGGGATGTGGGAAATGGGGCAGGACTTTGTTGCTCAAACAGGAAATGGGGCAGTGGATTGTGGGATTTCCACTTTGCCAATGTCAGTGGGGATGAGAATGATATTTTGCGTGATGGACTGAATAAATATGAGTGATACACTCAAGACTGGTTGCTGAGGGGTTAACACACATGCACTGGATGTTGGCAGAAGAGGGAGTTGGGAGAAGAGACTGCTGCTGCACTGAGCTTTACCTTTAGAGCTAAATCTCAAGACTTTGTGTCTGAGCTCAGTGTGCAGTGTCTATGGAAAGGACATGGACAGTGTACAACATGTCATTTTTGTGGTGGGAGTGTGTGACTGCAGACTAAGGAGTAGGGTTGCCATCTATATGGGTTTGATCCAGACAGTCCAAGTTTTGCAACTTGTGCCCTGGTTTCTGTCCACCTGAAACCTGGACACAACATACCTCCAGTTCGGTCAGGTAAATCTGTTCCAGTGCAGTGAGCGAACTCAGTGGGTTATCCTCAGTAATTCATTTTGGCTGCTCCTTGCTCTTACTGGTCTGTGTGCTCTCTGCTCTGCCTTCTCCCTCGCCGGGGATTGCTGCCCCCATGCCTGACCATATGATCTGCTTTGTAGTCATTGGTTGCTAGGACCGCGGTATCCTAGCAACCCATGATGCTTTTGCACAGCACACAGAATTTTTCACTCCACCTCCCAGCTCTGCCCCCTAATTCTGCCTGGTGTCTGTCTCTCAGCCTCCCACACACTCACTTGCTTGCAGTTGCTGCGGCTGCAGAGTCCCTCCCATTGATAAGGCATTTGACAATCTTATAGAAGAGGGCAGGGGTGTTGTTATAAGGGGGTAGTCTCTTTTTTAATGGAGGTCCCTAAAGAAGGGGGGCACTGATATAAGGGCCCTGTTAGCTAATGGGGGTCTCTAATAGGGGATGTTGACTGCTGATCTAATGCTGACCAACCATTAGATCGGCAGTCAGCACCCCCCATTATATCAGAATCCCCTTATATTAGCACCCCCACTTAAAAACCCCCATTAGTTCAGAGTCCCTTTATATTAGCACCTCCCTTTAGAAACCCCCATAAGATCAGAGTCCCCCTACAGTATATCAGTGACCCCCTTTAGAGACCAGCGGTTGGTCTCTAAGGGGGATTTTGCTAATATAAGGGGACTCTAAGAAAAAAAAATTACTGTGCACTACTAAAGTGTATGGGTTTGGCTTGAAGAAAAGGTGGTAATCCTACTAAGGAATCTCTCAAGAAGAAACTGGAAAGTGTGTGCTGGAGGAGGGAGAAAGGGGAAAAAAAACAATGGAGTTGATTTACTAAAACTGGAAAATGTAAAATCTGGTGCAGCTGTGTATGGTAGCAAATCAGCTTCTAATTTCAGCTTGTTCAATTAAGCTGGTTTCTATGCAGAGTTGCACCAGATTTTGCACTCTCCAGTTTTAGTAAATCAACCAAAATGCGTATATTTTGAAGACAGTATCTAATTGTGGAAAGGCCAGACGGTGTTTTGGAGGTAGCATCTCAGTGGGGAAAAAACAATCTGTGTGATGGTGTTGTGATGTCACTGGAGAAGAGCAAGTAGAAGACCAGTGGCTATGTGAAAGAAGAATTAATAAGTTATATAATACAAGAGAGGCTGTTGACATAGGTGAAATTCTAAAGCTTTATTATTCTTCAACTTGTCCTCTCAACTTCCTGTCCTGGTGACTATAGTCACTGAAGCTGAATGCAAGGGAAAATCAGGAACAGGAACACAGGCAATTAAAAACCCAACTGGGGTTTTAGCACTTTCACGGTACAAAGTATATTAAAGGCATTATGAATCTTGTTAACTGCATGTTCTGTTTTTCACTTGCATAAGATGTACATTGATCATATAGTGCTATGCTATCATCTGTTGGCCTGTAAGCAACTAAAGACAACACAAAACTACATGATCAATGCTGCTGACACCAGAACACAATCTTCACATTCCCAGCATCTGCAGTTTCTGTTTGTGTTCACACATGAGGTATGCAGCATTGACCAAAAGTTAATGCATGACCTCTGTCTGTGGTCTAAGAACTAACACTTCCTGTAAAGAAACTACAAATGCCACAATACCTGGGTCTCTCAGTTAAGTGCTCTGCATGTGATTGCTGCATAGTAATTCAATCTGACACAGCTACAAGCAGTGCAGTGAAGGGAAGAGATGTATTTTCATAACATTAGAATGCCCACATTTGTGATGTAACACAGAGGAAATTGTGAAGCGTGCACTGGATGACATGCGACCCAGAAGCTTGCCTGTCCATTTAGCAAATAGGGACAACCTAGTTGAATGAACACAGGGATATATGGGAATTTCACTTTCATAATAAATAGAGGTGTTTTCTATTGTCATTTCTGGCCCAACCACCCCAATGTGCTTATCTCTCACTCCTCATTTGAAGAAACTTTAATTTTTCATCTGTCTGACGTAACAAGGGACGGGCTCTCTGGGTAACCTCATCAGATGGCCATGCCCCATGGCTATATAAGCGATGCCAGACAGTGGGCGACAACACAATGGAGGAAGTCAGCCACAGAAGAAGAGCAGTTTTTTTTTTTTTTTAGTAGGCAACCCAGGGCGACGAAGAAGACAACACTAGGAGGAGACGGCTCCGGGAGAAGACAGCTTGGAACTATTTTTTTTTAAATTAAGGACTTGTCAAAAACCAGCTCTTGTTTTTTTTTAAATTTCACTGCTTTTTGGGGTGAATGGGTAGGAGTACGATGTACCCTATACCCATTCACATAGGGGTGGGCCGGGATCTGGGGCCTCCTTGGTAAAGGGGGCTTCCAGATTCCGATAAGCCGCCTGCCCACAGACCCCAACAACCACCAGCCAGGCTTGTCGGGAAGAGGCCCTTGCCTTATCAACATGGGGGCAAAGCACCCATCCCCCCATGTTGAGGGCCTGATATGTTCGGGGGGGGGGGGGTTCTCCCATCCTGTATTTGGTATTCAGCATGGGAGAACAAGTAGAAGGAAGTAGTTCACCAGCTAACTGCATTAACAACCCTGCACCTGTCCTCCTCCTCCAGGTCTAGGTTTGCATCTATACAGCTGCGCTTGATGCGTTTTTCAGGCACATTTTGCAGTGCGTTTTTAAACCCCTCATTTTTCATGCAGTTTTTATCCATTTTGCGGTTTAGGTTTTTTTTCTCTTTAACCAATCCCCAAACGCCGTATGCAAAATGACGGCCGGGAAGTGGCTTAGTTATCCTGACTGGACGTCATATGACGTCCTCAGGATAACAAGCCACTGCGCGCCCGGGGGGGGCGCGCATCGCGGCGATCGGTGGTGTGGGAGGTCAGTCTGACCCCCCGCAATAACGATCTCGGTAAAGCGCTTCGATCCGAAGCACTTTACCATGTGACCAGCCGTGACCAATCACGGCTGGTCACAGTGTAATACAGGAAAGCCGTTTATCGGCTTTCCTGTACTCAGGTCTGCAGACATGAGGAGTGGAGAGCCGATTGGCTGCTCTCCTGACAGGGAGGGTTTGTGCTGATGATTTATCAGCACAGCCCTCCCTCGGATCGCCACCCTAGACCACCAGGGAGCCTGCCAGATCCCACCGCTAGGCTCCCTCCCGACACGACTATTTAGTAGTCGTGTTTGGGAGGGACAGTCCTCTCGTCGGTTAGCCGAGAGGTGAGGAGTACAGACGTCTGGACTCATGTCCTTTCGGCTATTTGCCGAAAGGACATAATGTGACACTGGTCGGCACTAACCAGTGCCGACCAGTGTACCATTTCACGAAGCCTAGCTTCGCGAAATGGCTCTAGCAATAACGCCCCCCAGTCTGACTGGAGGGTGTGGTGGCTAGCGGCGCTACGCGCGGGGGGGGCCCGCGCGTCACCGAACAATAGGACTCCTGCAGT
>BLSH010128270.1:44342-54482 GCA_018402905.1 Glandirana rugosa | reverse complement strand
ACAGCATCACCTACTGACCAAAAGGGAGAAGCCACATAGGACTGAAATGAAGCCATTTAATCTCTAACACTACAAATCAACCAGGCTGGCTACCACCCAGCATAACTAAATTTACCTAAAATCCTTTTCTAGGGTAAAGGCGCTACATTTGCAATAGGGAAAAAGACACCTAACAGCTGACAGAGGTTCTAGCATTGCCCTGCTTAACTAAAGCTTGCCCATACACTGATCTAAATTTGATCAGCATGTGGCTGATGTCGACAAAAGCCAATTGTTTGATTAACTTCTTTCGAAGGGGCATGTTGCTAAATTTTCCTTGATCAGTGGCTGAGGTGGATGCTGCTGTCAGAATACAATGTCCTGGTGGGAGGGTTCCCTTATCCATTTTGTTTGGGAAGAATCTAATGAGAACAAAAAAAACTAACTGGGTATGGCCAGCTTTAAAGAATAAATAAAAGCATTTTTACTTCTACCTGTGTTACTGTTAGTACTGTTAGAGAGATTTCCCCTCACTTCTGGTCCTGGGGCAACCTTTTTACCAGACAGGAAACAAAAGCCTCTAACTGCAGCAATACCTAAAGTAGGTCTCTGATCGATTCAAACCTAAAAAGGAGAATAAACAACCATTAAGCTGTTTCTTTTGCAATGCAATATTGGACCACCCGGGGGGGAGGCGCCCCCCGGGGTGGGCATCTATAGCTGTAGACAGGCAGTTGGCAGACTACTTCTCCTTGTACCACCTTCCCTCCTTTCCACTTTTATTTCCTCCTTCTGCCCTACCCTACCTACCCTCTCTTATTGTCCCCCATCCTCTCCTCCTTACCTTTTTTTTTCCATGCCCCCTTCCTCTTCTGCCCCACTACTATACCCCCCCCCCCCCCAGTTTTCTCCCGACTTTCTCTCCCCTTCTCTCTCAGTTATTCTAACACTCTATAAGGCTTCCTTTAGGTTCAGCTTTTATTCTGGTTATACCTTTCCCAAGTACTGGAGTTAGCATCTGGGTTTTACATTGTATGTGGGAATGTTTCATTTTATCATTATGTTATACATCCTGCCTATTATTATTGATGTTCTTTTTCCATTGGATGTGACAACCCCCTGTTATTTGAAGTGTACTCAACATACTTTCCTTTTCAATAAACTGTGTTTGGAAAAAAAACTAAAAAGAAAAAAAAAATGGCTATAGATACACCTTAATCAACCACTAAGCACAAGCTGTAAATAAAATGTCCACATATCCTAGCCATTTTTAGGAAAACAAACATGCTCTTAATATAACTTCATGGCTTTTACTCCTATCATGTGGGTATATATGAATTATTGCTCCTGTTTATGGCCATTTCTTCCCAGCATGATCAGCTGACTTAGTCTGAACCAGACAAAAAATGAATATTATTATTTATTCATTACAGATACTTTTAAAGCACCATTAATTTACACAGTGCAGTGCTCCTTCCCTCAGGGAGCTTACAATCTAAGGTTCCTAACTCACATTCATACATACACATACTAGGCCAATTTAAGCAGGAGCCAATTAACCTACCAACATGTCTTTGGAGTGTGGGAGGAAACCAGAGTACCCAGAGGAAACCCATGCAGGCACAGGGAGAACATGTAAACTCCAGGCAGGTAGTGCCATGGTTGAGACTCAAACCAATGACCCTGGTGCTGCTAAGTAGAAATGCTAACTACTTAGCCACTATGCTGTTGCAAATCCTTTGATACAATGATAACGCATCATATTCTGACCCATATAAGCTGCGCTGTCAGTCAGCAAGGTATAACTGGAGTGTCACAGACTAGATGTAATAAGAAAACTCATAATGCATTCTATATTGGCTATTGCAAAGAAAAGGGTAATGATTGGTTTGGAAAACACTTAACTATACCAAATAATGTATTCTTTAAAAGTTAAGCTTTTTAACTTTTACACTCATACATTTTTTTTCCAAATTGCCAGTATTAAGTGATATGCCTCTTGCAGAGTTAAATATTGCTTTACTTCTTATATTTATACATGCTGTGCATTCATTTATATGCAGTGCTGGTAATACTCTACCTTTCCAGCCCTGTCCAGAATTCAGTATTGTTAAGTACATTATCCTTATTCAGGAGCGTATGTAAAAAAAAAAGCACTTTCTAGGATTATTTTTAGAGTTCCAAATCTCCCTATCGTCTTGAAGTGACGTCAGACCTTGCTCTAAGAGCTCCAATGCCAGTAGCATGACAAGGATCCCCCTGGTACAGTCTCTAAGCATGATCATTGATTCTACTCTCCCAGTGTGTCAAGGACATAACCTCAGTATGAAATATAATAGAAGTGTCCCTCAGCACCCGTGGCATTGGATCAGAGACAGCATTCTAGTACTGAGGTAGGTTCTTGGGAATACATGGCTAAAATTAAGCTAAATGACCTTATTTTTAAATTAGATCAGTAATTATCATGTACCATGTAAAATATTCAGCTCAGTGTGATTTTCTATACAGTATGATAATAGGATATAAAAACGGATATACCCAAATAGCCGATAAGAACATCATACATGTATAGAGAATATAAAGGTAAAGAAGTTGCATTTTTCCTTCTGAATGTTACGTTCAGAATCTGATGTTCACACCACCCAGTGCTTTTGTGATGAGTGAACCCCATTTATTGCTGTGCTGAGCTGATAACCTTTCAACAAGAAAAGACTCCCAGTGCATTTTATCAAAAAACAAATGAAAATCATTCCTTGCCCTCAATCACATCCAGGATAGAAAATTGAAAAATATCACATATGTAATACATTGCAGTCGTTGAGAGGTTACAACAAATGGATGATGGCATAGGTGCGCACAGCCTATTGCATTAGGGTGTGCACCACAAAGAGCAAACACACATGAGTGTGTGTATATATGTCAGAAGGGCAAAAATCGGTATCAGTAGTTTATTTGTATTTAATTTCATTTATTTTTTTACAATTTTGTTTTTTTATCATTTTTTACAATATTATATTTTATTTTATTTTTTTTACAATTTTATTTAGGAGCCCTGCTGGGTGGCTTTGGTGAAATATCAGGGGGTCTAAACAGACCTCTGCTGTCTCACTTTTGGGGCAGAGAAAGGGACTGAGGACAGAGATCCCACTGTTCCTTTCTCTGCAGCCAGGCAGTCGGGGGAATCTGCACAGTACAGGGTGATTAGGGTGTGCCCAGGCACACCTGCCACCCTATGTGTGCAGGCCTATGGATGATGGATGTATTAAACTTAATAATCATCAGACAACCCATAAGAAAATTATTTTTACTGAATGCATTTTAAAGGGAAATTATATTCTTCTTTTTAATGTTTTTTTTTTCTTTCAGATAAACATATAAAGAATATACAGGGTGGGCCATTTATATGGATACACCTTAATAAAATGGGAATGGTTGGTGATATTAACTTACTGTTTGTGGCACATTAGTATATGTGAGGGGGGAAACTTTTCAAGATGAGTGGTGACCATGGCGGCCATTTTGAAGTTGGCCATTTTGAATCCAACTTTTGTTTTTTCAATAGTAAGAGGGTCATGTGACACATCAAACGTATTGAGAATTTCACAAGAAAAACAATGGTGTGCTTGGTTTTAACGTAAGTTTATTCTTTCATGAGTTATTTACAAGTTTCTGACCACTTATAAAATGTGTTCAATGTGCTGCCCATTGTGTTGGATTGTCAATGCAACCCTCTTCTCCCACTCTTCACACACTGATAGCAACACCGCAGGAGAAATGCTAGCACAGGCTTCCAGTATCCGTAGTTTCAGGTTCTGCACATCTCATATCTTCACAGCATAGGCAATTGCCTTCAGATGACCCCAAAGATAAATGTCTAAGGGGGTCAGATCGGGAGACCTTGGGGGCCATTCAACTGGCCCACGACGACCAATCCACTTTCGAGGAAACTGTTCATCTAGGAATGCTCGGACCTGACACCCATAATGTGGTGGTGCACCACCACATTATGGGTGTCAGGTCCGAGCATGGGATAGAGCTTACAATCTAGGGGGGAGGGTCAAGTGATACAAAAAGTAATAGCTGTGAGGGAGGAGGTGATGGAGAAAATTAAAGTGCAGTTGTCAGGTGAATGCTGGATTGGCTTCTCTGAAGAGATGGATTTTCAGGGATCACCTAAAAGCTAACAGAATAGGAGATAATCTGACATATTGGAGTAGGGAGTTCCATAGGATTGGAGAGGCTCGGGAAATGTCCTGGAGCAGAGAAAGGGAGCTAGAGAGCAGGAAGTCTTGGGATGAAGGAAGAGAACAATTAGGTTGGTATTCTGAGACCAGGTTAGTGATGTAGCTGGGAGCAGAGTTGTGGATGGCTTTGTAAGTCGTTGTTAGTATTTTGAATTTAATTAGTGAGGAGAGCGGGAGCCAATGGAGGGACTGACACAGAAGAGTAGCAGACACTGAGTGGTTGGTAAGGTGAATGAGCCTGGCTGCAGCATTCAAAATGAACTGAAGGGGGGAAAGCCTATGTAAAAGTAACCCAATGAAAAGGGAGTTGCAGTAGTTGAGGCAGGAAATGACCATGGAGCGAAATAGGAGCTTAGAGGTGTCGTTGGTTACAAAGGGACATATTTTAGAGATGTTGCGAAGGTTGAGGTTGCAAGATTTGGACAGTGATTGGATGTGGGGCCAAATGGATTGATCAGAGTCCAAGATTACACCTGGAACCTTGGCATGGGTTGATAGTTGTGCCATCAATCTTGACAGAGAGATCAGAGGAAGGGACACGTGGGGGGAGGAAAAATTTTGAAAATGAGTTTGAGGAAGTGGTGGGACATCCAGGCTGATACTCTGTCTGTTAGTAAATTAGTGATGCGTGAGGAGACTGAAGGAGTGAGCTGAGGGATAGAGAGATAAATCTGGGTGTCGTCAATGTAGAGATGGTATTAGAAGCCATGGGATGCTATCAGCTGACTCAGGTAGGAGGTGTAGATGGAGAATAGGAGAGGTCCAAGAACAGAACCTTGGGGGACCCCAACAGGGAAAGGAAAATGAGAGGAGGAAGTAGAACTGTAAGTAACGCTAAAGGTGCGGTTGGATAAGTAGGAGAACCAGCGAAGAGTACAGTCACAGAGACCAAAGACATGGAGTTTTTTTAGGAGGAGGGGGTGGTCAACAGTATCAAAGGCAGCAGAAAGATCCAGGAGTAGGAGTGCAGAATAGTGTCCATTGATTTTGGCCATTAGTAGGTCATTTGTAAGTTTTAAGAGGGTGGTTTTTGTGGAGTGTTGAGGGCAAAATCCAGACTAAAGGGTATCAAGAAGGTTATTCACAGTGAGGTGGTCGCTCAGCTGGTTGTAAACCAGACCTTCAGGTGTGACATGATTGGTCTATTTACTCCATTTAATACCATTTTATTATATTTTACTAAAAATTGGGTATTATATTATATTTGTGTGCATTAAAATTCATTAAAGTGGATTTTTTCCAAAAAATGTAGTTAAAAAAATAGCTGCACAAATAACATGTGACATAAATAATTGCAAAACCCACCATTTTATTCTCTAGAGCTTCTGCTAAAATATATATACAGTAGCTCACAAAAGTGAGTATACCCCCTCACATTTTGTAAATATTTTATTATGTCTTTTACAACACTGAAGAAATGACACTTTGCTACAATGTAAAGTAGTGAGTGTACAACTTGTGTAAACAGTGTAAATTTGCTGTCCCCTCAAAATAACTCAACACACAACCATTAATGTCTAAATTGCTGGCAACCAAAGTGAGTACACCCTTAAAAGAAAATGTCCAAATTGGGCCCAAAGTGTCAATATTTTGTGTGGCCACCATTATTTTCCAGCACTGCATTAACCCCATTGGACTTGGAGTTTGCAGGTTGCCACTGGAGTCCGTTTCCACTCCTCCATGATGACATCACGGAGTTGGTGGATGTTAGAGACCTTGTACTCCTCCACCTCCCATTTCAGGATGCCCCACAGATGCTCAATAGGGTTTAGGTCTGGAGACATGCTTTGCCAGGCCATCACCTTTACCCTCAGCTTCTTTGGCAAAGCAGTGATCATCTTGGATGTGTGTTTGGGGTCATTATAATGTTGGAATACTGCCCTGGGCCCAGTCTCCAAAGGGAGGGGATTATGCTCTGCTTCAGTATGTCACAGTACATGTTGGCATTCATGGTTTCCTCAATGAACTGTAGATCCCCAGTGCCAACAGCACTCATGCAGCCCCAGACCATGACACTCCCACCACCATGCTTGACTGTAGGCACGACACACTTGTCTTTGTACTCCTCACCTGGTTGCAGCCACACATGCTTGACTCCATCTGATATATATATATATATATATACATGTATATAAAAATATATATATAAATATACATGTATATTTATTTGAATAGAATATATTTTTTGTTAAAGGATATTTTTACTATTTTCATTGCTGAAATAGGTTCTTTTCCCTTTTGTCATTTTGGTGACTCTAGTCTCTGGAGTTGTTCCCTACTGAATCGATTGATATACATTGTCAAGTGGGTTTCAGGGACATTTTTTGACTATGGGAATTATTGCACTGTAGACCCATATACTAATCTTTACATAGATAAATGGGTTAATTTGCTCCATTTTGATTATGCATGATCCATATATAACCATTTGATTCAATTATTGGATTTTCACTTTAGTATTTTGGTGGTAAGTTGTCATTTATTTGTATATACTTCCTATACCTTGCTTTTAAGGATGATACTGTATATGTTTTATAATGTATGATCAGTTGTGCATCCATATTTTGGGTGGCTGGTTTTTAGCTCCTGTTTCTTTCTTTTTTCTTCATGAGTGAAGTTTATACATTCATTTTCTTTTATGTTTTTGCTTATAAGTGTCTTTTGAATATTTCATTGAACATATTACTGTTTTATTAGCATGGACCCTAAGGGTTAATTACCAGGGATCTGTGCCTTCCATTAATAAGTTTCATCTGACAGTTTTCTGTTTTAAATAGGTGAACATTCATGGAGCACCCAGTACTGATTAAACACCGATGTTTGAAATGCATTTACTGACTGTCCTGGGATAGTGTGTGTTTCCTGTTATTTTTACTTGAATATAAAGAAGTTTTAATTTTTTCACTGAAGTGGTACCACCTTCATGATTCTTCAATACTGACCATGGCTGTGGACCAGGCTGGCACCCATGCGATTCCTGGCTCATGTGGATATCGCTACAGGCTATTTGGAGCAGTGCACACTCTGTGTGTTTCTCTTCTCTTCAAGGAAGCCTACTCGACCCTCTACTTAAAAACTTAACTTTTACTCTCACTATCGACTTATTCCTACTACCTTTTTGTATAATTTGCCTCTCCCTTATACATGTTAAACTGTCATGAGCAGGGCCATCCTAGCCCACTTACCTTGCTTTGTATTGTAACTGTAATATCTCCCTTTATTTTGTAAAGCATTGTACAATCTCTTGGCACTATAAAAATCATAAATGATAATACTGTAAAGGGTCTCCCTTTACTCTCAAATCAGCCTTAGTGTTTCATGTCATAGATACCACTTTCCTTTGGGATTCTGGCACTATACAAATCCTGTATAATAACATAATTACTAAAAATATGGAATCAGTGAAAATGTCCTTTTTCTTTTTTTATTATGTATAGTAAAGGACTGACACAGAAAAAAACAGGAAATTTTCCCTGAGGAGACCAATTGGAAACTACTAGTCACTTCAAAGACAGAACCCCAAATGTATTAACAGTTCTAAGCTATGAACAGAACAAAATAATGTGCTGCTGTGAAATCATAAAACCCACAGAACTGATATTCTATGTTATTTAGAGTGACTATACTGTGTATATTTTTTTCTGTAGGAAAGTGTGAGTGCGGCCAGTGTACTTGTTTCCCACCCGGAGATAGCAGGGTCTATGGAAAGCAATGTGAATGTGATGATCGGCAGTGTGAAGACCTAGAAGGAAATATTTGTGGAGGTAAGATTACCCTCAGCCTACCTATGTAAATAAACAATGACCTGAAAATATGTATACCTAAAGTAATGTCACACTTGCAAGAACTCAAGTGTATCAAGATCACTTTGAAGGACACGTGTTTAGTGAAACACTCAACTGCTTGCATGTGTCACTTCCACAATAGGCATTGCATTTTCACTGGCAACTTTCATTTCAATGCATTTTTTTTGCAGTGAGGGAGTGATGTTTGTTTTTTTCTTCTGAAGCCTACAAGGAACAAACCATAGAATGCTGGTGAGTGTTTTCAAGCAATTCTATTGCTGGTAAGATCTCACTTGGATTGCCCACCAGTGCTTTTAATCAGTGTCCACCTGAGTTATAGGAGGAGTCCTTTTAGTTCTCCCATAAAGAGGAGTGCATTTTTCCCATGGTTGAGAAGTGAGATCTTTCATTCTATGGTTAGCGTAGGACCCACTGAAAATGGGGTACTTTGACGCTTAAGCACTGTATGGCCATATGGTGTGACCAAATCCCCATATTTGCGTATTATGTTCAAGTGCTTTTAATAGCCTTGTAAGATTTAAATTACATTTTTGTATGTAATGTAATCTTCTGTTCTGTTAGGATTGCAAGTGTGACATTACCCTAAAGCAGTGATGGCGAACCTTGGCACCCCAGCTGTTTCCCATGATGCTCAACTACACTGCAGAGTTCATTAGAATCATGGGAAATGCAGTTCCAAAACATTTGGGGTGCCAAGGTTCACCATCGCTGCAAGGCTAAAACAAGTTCCACTTTTCTTAGCAGCAATTTGCTGTTTACAGAAATGTACCATTTAGTAACAACTGAATTGTGAGACATGTGGGCTTGACACAAATGTTAGCCTGGTGCAAACAACAAAGTTTTCACTATTTACCACAAATAATGGAAAAAAATACTTATATTAGAAAAACATTTAGAAAGAGTGCGCAGCCACTGCATTTACAGTTTGAACATTTTTAGGGAATTAAGAAGTCAAAGCCCAGAGCTGCAACATTAGCTAGTGTAGTCCTGCCTGCCCGGGATGCCAGGATGACTCCAATTTCCAGTCCTACCCCTCCCCTATCCGAGCCGGGGAGTGGAGCCGCTGTGAGTGAGCCATCATGGTGGCTGTTATGTCGGCCTTCCCCTCCATGCATCTCCTCCCTCCTCCTCCCCCTTGGCCAATATGGTTGCTTCTCCTTTTGGCCTCTAGATGAATGTTGCAGCAAAGTCCAATTACAGAGGCCTCTGAGGATGATGAGGCCTCTGTCTTTGTGATGGAGTCCTGAAGACAAGATCAGTGGTCACAGCGGAATTGTCCAACCACAGTTCTCACCAGCAGGAACTGTGGTCTGGCACTGGAACTGTGGCACTTGACCTCAGATTCAGCATATCTACTTTGTGCTTTAGTCCCTCCCTAATAGTTTCTAATCTGACATGCAACTGGACCTCTAAGCCTACGATCCTGACTATGACCACCGGAAGTCTAACCTGGCTCTAGCCTATGATGGTTATTGAGCACTAAGCTAAAAATTGCAATAGAATCCAAGACCAGTAGGGACAGAGTTAACTAGAATAACAGGAGCTGCATAGAAACTATACTACAATAAACAGGTTCACCTACCAATATACTGGAAGGT
The DNA here is from genome assembly GCA_018402905.1 of Glandirana rugosa. Classification (NCBI taxonomy): domain Eukaryota; kingdom Metazoa; phylum Chordata; class Amphibia; order Anura; family Ranidae; genus Glandirana; species Glandirana rugosa. The sequence goes on along the minus strand of BLSH010128270.1, from coordinate 44,855 downwards.
GACTGCTATATATACAGTAGCACAGACTTAGCTATCTGACACTGTGCGTGGGAAATAATAAAGACAGGGCAGAGGTACTCTGTTTGTCACAAGGATTTGGATATACACTCAGTAACAGCATTAGATCATAGGAATACTTGCATAATAGTCCTTTCTGGCTTGGGGTTTAACAGCATTGACAGGGCATGTGACTGAGACTTTCTATCTCCCCACTTCCTCCTTCTGGGTGTTTTCAAAGCCAACAAACAGGGGCAGGAAGTGCATATATAATATATTTACAGATATTTACAAATTCAGAGAGTAGAGGACAGCAGATTCCTACATTAGCAAAAGCAAGTCCAGGTAATGTGTCTGGTCCTAAAAAAGCTTTTTTGACTTGTGCACCCCCTAAGGAGCCACAATTAGAAGGGGATCGCCCACCCTGCACAGCCACATCTTCACAGCACACTTTACGCACAATTTACCTACACTACAGAAAAATCCTATTCTAGCACACTAGAGGGTGCTACACTC
>BLSH010128270.1:33751-44184 GCA_018402905.1 Glandirana rugosa | reverse complement strand
ACCCCCCCCCCCCCCCCCCAATGTCCAGCCTGTCCCCATGGCTGTGAAAATGTGAAAAACAGTTCCTGAGCTCTCTGAGCAAGGGCATCCCATAAAAATAAAGTGGGAGGGGAAAAGGGAGACAACTTGGATGGGGCTATACATAAATAAACTGAAAGTATCAAAAATATACAGGTTCTCTTGAAATAATTATATACACTTTATATGCACAAAATACAGTACCTCACAAAAGTAAGTACATCCCTCAAATTTTTGTAAATATTTTATTCTATCTTTTCATGCAACAACACTGAAGAAATGACACTTTGCTACAATGTAAAGTAGTGCGTGTACAGATTGTATAACAGTGTAAATTTACTGTCCCCTCAAAATAACTCAACACGCAGCCATTAATGTCTAAGCCACTGGCAACAAAAGTGAGTACACCCCTAAGTGAGAATGTCCAAATTGGGCCCAAAGTGCCAATATTTTGTGTGGCCACCATTATTTTCCAGCACTGCCTTAACCTTCTTCGGCATGGAGTTCACCAGAGCTTCACAGGTTGCCACTGGAGTCCTCTTCCACTCCTCCATGACGACATCACGGAGCTGGTGGAGGTTAGAGACCTTGTGATCCTCCACCTTCCGTTTGAGGATGTCCCACAAATGCTTAATAGGGTTTAGGTCTGGAGACATGCTTGGCCAGTCCAACACCTTTACCCTCAGCTTCTTTAGCAAGGCAGCGGTCTTGTTGGAGGTGTATTTAGGGTCGTTATCATGTTGGAATACTGCCCTGTGGCCCAGTCTCTGAAGGGAGTGGATCATGATCTGCTTCAGTATGTCACAGTACATGTTGGCATTCATGATTCCCTCAATGAACTGTAGCTCCCCAGTGCCGGCAGCACTCATGCAGCCCCAGACCATGACACTCCCACCAACATGCTTGACTGTAGGCAAGACACACTTGTCTTTGTACTCCTCACCTGGTTGCAGCCACACATGCTTGACTCCATCTGAACCAAATAATTGTATCTTGGTCTCATCAGACCACAGGACATGGTTCCAGTAATCTATGTCCTTAGTCTGCTTGCATTCAGCAAACTGTTTGTGGGCTTTTTTGTGCATCATCTTTAGAAGAGGTTTGCTTCTGGGACGGCAGCCATGCAGACCAATTTGATGCAGTGTGCGGCATATGGTCTGAGCACTGACAGACTGACCCCCCCACCCCTTCAACCTCTGCAGCAATGCTGGCAGCACTCACGTCTATTTCCCAAAAAAAACTCTGGATATGATGCTGAGCACGTGCACTCAACTTCTTTGATCGACCATGGTGAGTCCTGTTCTGAGTGGAACCTGTCCTATTAAACAGCTGTATGGTCTTGGCCACCATGGTGCAGCTGAGTTTCAGGGTCTTGGCAATCTTCTTATAGCCTAGGCCATCTTTATGTAGAGCAAAAATATTTTTTTTTAAGATCCTCAGAGAGTTCTTTGCCCTGGGCTACCATGTTGAACTTCCAGTGACCAGTATGAGAGAGTGAGAGCGATAACACCAATTTAACACACCTGCTCCCCATTCACGCCTGAGTCCTAGTAACGCTAACAAGTCACTTGACACCGAGGAGGGAAAATGGCTAATTGGGCCCAATTTGGACATTTTCACTTAGGGGTTTACTCACTTTTGATGCCAGCGGTTTATACATTAATGGCTGTGTGTTGAGCTATTTTGAGGGAACAGCAAATTTACACTGTTATACAAGCTGTACACTCACTACTTTACATTGTAGCAAAGTGTAATTTCTTCAGTGTTGTCACATGAAAAGATATAATAATATATTTAAAAAAATGTGGGTGGTGTACTCACTTTTGTGAGATACTGTATATATTCTAGCTACAGGTTCCTTCAGCTAACTTTACACTCTACATGATATATATAAAGTCAAAAACAAGACCAGAGCACCTTCCCCTTCAGGGAAGTCCTCTCAGCCCGCTGGAAAATGTTGTATGTTGAAGAACAGGGTGGGTGGCCGCCCACAACGACACCTGCAAAACAGAGAAAACAGAAAAATATACACACCCATCACTAGCGTCAACTAACTATTCACATATTCTGTCAGAAGTGGGTTATGATCCTATTGCAGAAACAAACATTTTAAAGCACAATTTTCTTTGAGTCACTGGTGAGAGGAGCCTCTCCCTTTGTCAGCAGGCTCTTTTCAAAAGGTTTGTGTCATGAACTAGGCTTCACCCGAGTTCATCAGTGGGAACATTTCATAAATCTGGCATAGGTCAGGGTGGCAGGCCGGCCTAGTCTGTAATAAGCAGAAAAGCAAGACACTGGCAGCAATCTCCCAGCTGTCCATGTGACAATCTTCACCTGTGAGCTGCACACTCCAGCAGTCCTTCACACATAGAGATCTGGATCTGGCAACCTTGTCACGCTGCCATCAGCTTTTCTGACGGCAACAGAGTGGCTCCTTGCTTGCCGTCTTACCTTCACAATCAATACTCTGTCTTTGTAAATTGATCTCACCAGCCTCCATTCTTGGCGAATGTTCTGAAACCGGGCCGAGTTCTCCTCACAATCTGCCACCCGCAGAGGCTTAGGAATGTGTATGTATTCCCACACAGGTCATCCTCCCACTCTCTCTGTGACGCCTCTATAATGTCCATGGTGTCAGGAAGGACATAGTGGTAGTCCAGACCCCACTCCAAAGCTGTCTTGTGTGGAACCTCCCTTTGGAACCTGGAAAACCTGGGCAGTTCTCTGGGCTTCCCTTTCCCTGGAAGGACACAGACATTGGGTAGCCTCACTACCCACTGTCTGTATTCAGCTGCTCTGGTCTGGGTGGTTGTGGGTCTGTCGTGGAAAGTCTGCTTAATACTGGCTGGGGCTTCTGTGGCTCCTCCAGTCCCTTCCGCTGGATCTGGCACATTCAGTACCTCTACTGATGCCTCCTCCTGCCTCTGAGTGGATCCCTATTCCCACTCCTCCTCCAAGCTGCTGTTGCATGACCAGTCTGCAAACTCATCATCCATGAGCCCAAAGTATGCCTGAAGTCTGGATTATCTCCAGTCTATGTCCCCACTGCTGCCACTCCCTGCTGGCTCATCTGAAGACTTGTCATATGCCTGCAAAGGCTCCTTCCAAGCCTGGCTGGCAGGGTAGCAGGCACAGCCGGCATATCAGGGATGTCATCTGGCTCCTGCTGGGCAGCACTCACAAGCGTCAGGTCCCTGACTGGGCTGCAGGCCGTGGTGGATCTCCAACTTTCCTCCCCAATGTCACTGATTTTCACAGGGGAGTCACCAGGCTCAGACTCAATCCCACCTTGCTTGGATGATTCAAGACCCTCATCGGCCTTATGGGACCTCCACATTTGCAAAGTGCACAGTCCTGACTGCGGGTTCACTCAGTAATACTGCAGCCCCTTTTTCGCTGGGTATCGCCTAGTAAGCACCTCATTGCAGTGCCCACACCGGATCCAGGCAATGACCACCGTGGTTGGTACTTTGCAGATGGGACACAGATGGGACACTATCTTGTCCCTCTCTCTCGCTGCTAGCAGGGCACGCTGCATCTCCTCCGAGGCGTAACTCCATCCCCAAGCTTCCAGATTGGCTAGCGTCCACAATGCTGATAAGCAGGCCTTTTCCTGCGTGCTCTGCTGTAACCCTTTGCTCACTGCACTGCAGTTTGCAGGTATAGTGATAATAATAATGACACTTGCAGAACTTGTCCAGACATGCTGCTTGGCACCGACTGTGCCCGAGCAACTGGGAGCAGGTGGCAGCTGGTATTTGTGGTTGCCTTTGGTAACAGCAAAGTCTCTGGCACATATCTCACTGTTGTTAGCAGGTTTAGTACAGTCCTTCCCATTAGCCATGGTTTGACAACTCTCCCCTGCAGACACCCGCTGGCTTACCCCGATAACCATAGGCAAAAGCAGACATCTCTGTGCACACTTTACTGTCTTTAGCACAATTTTAAAGCATAAAGCCACTTTTTCCAGCTTTAAGCAGATTGCTGGACATATTTGTAATCCATGGGCACGATTGCCTGCCGTGGTTCCCACGGGTAACAGTACACACATTGTAATCCAATGGCACGGTGGCCACAGGTGACACCACAAGGTAAAGTTCACTGAATAGCAGGTTAGCACAGGTGTCCTTCCCAGCCATGGCTGGGGCAACTGGGTATGAAAGGCACAGGTTGGTAGAGCACATAAGTCCTTGGTTTAACCCTTCTAGTGGTCCTGGAACAAGGCACAGTTCCCCGGCTCAATGAATCTCCAGTAGCTAGGACAATAGCTGTGCAGGTAGCCATGGACTACATCCCAGATGAGCACCCAAATGTAGTGCACCCCCCTAAGATGCCGCAAGTAAAAAGGGATCCCCCACCCTGCACAGTCAGGTACACCGCATCTTCACAGCACACTTGAGTCAGAATAACAGTCCAGTGCTTTGTTTTTATGTTTTATTGAGTGGAATAAACTTGGATAGGGATATAATGGGATGCCCACTTGACTTTTAGCAGTAGAACTCTTTAGGGACACAGCTATATACAGTCAGTATATATCACTTCTCCTCTGTCTCCTGCACAAATCTTGATTACAGAGCTACAACTCCCAGGACCAGGTAGCACACTGTTAAGTGATCTGACAAAAGGCTTGGCCAGATTAATAGCAAAAGCCCTTTACAGGCAGGAACCGTGGGCCCCTTGTTTGTGTAGCAAATTGCTAGTACCCAGCTGTCCTTCTGTGGCTATTGATCCCAGTACCACCTCTTCAGGCTCTGCCAGCCCACCTGGCTGCAGCTGCCATTTTCTCCAGCCCTCTTGGCTAACCTTCCACAGTCCTCCCAGACTGACTGCATCCATCCCAGACTCCTTACACCCAGTGCTGTCAGGCATGCCTCTCAATCCTCTCCAACTGTAACACTCACCAGCCCACCTGGCTGTCTTCCTCCCTGGAGATTTGCCTGGCAGTGTTCTCCTGCTGTCCTCTTCCTGCTCCTGTGCCTCCTGTGCCTCCAGTTAGGACACCCCTGTGTGTCCTGCAGAGAGTTCCTTCCGCACCCAGACTGGGGGGTACCCTCAAGGGCCCTGACAGCCTAACACTCCATCTCCAGCTTCCACCCGAACTCCACTGCCCTAGGTGGGCTGACCCTTAGTATTTAAGGGGGTCTGCCCTCTGCCAACCCATCTGTTGGGGGTTGATCAGGGCCCTCATGAATACTGCAGGCAGCTCCTCTTCACCTCCACTCCCATTCTTCTGGAAGGTTCCAGTAAGTTCCGGAAGTAGGGGAGTTCTCAGAGATGCTGCCTGTGAGTCACCCAGCCCTACTTTGATTCACTCACCTGATCCAAATAAAAGCACAGGCTTTTTACCTACACTACAGAAAAATTATATTATAGCACACTAGAGGGTGCTACACTTAGATAAAGTGTTTAGTTTTTTATAGAATGTGGAAACGTTAGCACCTCTGTCAGGTTTTTATTGATATATGTGTCCCACTGAGCAGGGCCACCATCACTTTTGTTTGTGGTGTCTCCAGCATAGAAAGTAATGGGGAATTCAATATTATGATATATTTTATATATATCTTATATGAACAGGAATAGAGTAAAATAGATTCAAATGCTAAAATAGAGGCGACATCTTCCAATGAGGACACTTTTTATGGCTACAGCTATCTAAGACGAGTAGCTCTCAATAGGAAATATCTTCTTACTGCGTCTTTAGCTTAAAAAACCTATGACCAAAACTTTAACTGGGTCAGCTAATACAAAACAGACGTAAGGTACAACTTGTTTTTAACTGTACACATACAGTTAGTGTAATTAATAGGCCCTTTGAATGCCACATCCCAATTATAACATATCTAGAGACCACATAGGGTGTATACTTGTAACTATGGTGGTATTTTTAAGTCATGACTAGAGTTATAATTGAAATCAAAACTTTATTACAAAAGTACATTTGATAAAATAACAAACTTTGTTAAAATACATGTCAGCCATACATCGACCTTTCCCCAATTCAGTGGGTTTGGTGTCCAAAACAGATAGTGTACAGTTCTGTTCAATGTCAAATTAAGCAATACAACTAATATAGAGAGCTCCTCCACACACTTGACGCGTTTCTTGGATAGCAATCCACTTAATCAGGAGTTCATTGGCGGAGCATGTATGTATCAACTAAATACAAAAAGAATATACTTAAAAAATCCAACATTACATTCACAACATCAAAAAGGTTAAACTACTCATTGTCTCAGTCTATGCAAGGATCGGCTGGAATTACCTGAACACAGAGAGGAAGACACCAGACCACCCTTGTTGGGAGAAAGACATAAGCTGAACCCTTGAAGGGACAAGGCGCCGGGGAGAAATCACAGATATCGCACACAAATGATGTAATGGATGCTACAGGACACATATGTATCTACATCATATCTATAAAAAAGGGGAACATTTTTATTGTTATGTAGATAAAAATTGGATTGTTTATTTGATCCATATTATAATTTATTTGAGGTATATTTTAGTTCACAATGGCTCAATAGAGGCTTGGTAGTTGTTTTACCTGTTAGATTCACACAGTAGCTTATATCTGCATTTATTTGATCTAACCTTCAGATACTTTGGATCTATAAAACAAAAACAAAGTGACATGCTAGTCTTTATTATATAGATCTATATTTCCTCATACCCAGGTTAATGTTAACATTCAGTGATGCCATATATAGTGGTAATTCACATACATACTGTCAGGGCTCGGCTCAGCCCTCCCTTCTCAGAGTTCAGGTTGCTCAGCTGTCAGTTAATTGTCAGTATTCATCATTCCACAGTCACTAATTTGGTGATCTTTTCCTGCTTATCAGCCAGCCCTGCTGGCAATTTAAACTGCCTGCATCATATCTCTAGTGCCTTCGCCTTGGTCAACATATCCGGATACTCTCTGCTGTGTTTTCCTGATCCTGTTTGCTGCCTCTGACTATGCTGATCTCTGGATTCCTGTTTTACTGGCTTGTTCCAACTACCCACTCTGGTTAACGAACCCTAGCTATGTTTTCACTACATTAGCACTGTTTGTACTATTTTACCGTTTTATTAAAAAGTGTGATTTTTACTGCACTTCTGTCTCAGTCTGATTCATGGTTCCTGACAGCAGGTGAAGGCCATGAATTCAGAAGATGCCGGCAATCCACTTGTTGGTAAAATTTTTTTGAGATTGGATGAGCAAGATCACCACTTGGATCAGTTTGCCACAGCTTTACAGACACTCCTTATTCTCACTGCTCACCTGGATCCTCCCACTGTGGCTGTCCCGGTACAACCTGTGTTGCAGGCCGTCCCTGCTGCTGCTCCAGTCTCTGTGCAGGCACCCGCCTCAAATATTACCTCTATAAGAGGTATATCTGGTTCCACTCCACTTCCCCAGCGATTTGGGGGTGATCTAGTTCAATGCAGAGGGTTTCTCAACCAGGTTGGGATATTCTTTGAGATGTTGCCCCAGGCATTTCCCACGATCAGAATCAAAGTAGGCGTTGTGATTTCTTTGATTTCTGAGAGAGCCTTGGCCTGGGCAAGCCCTCTATGGGAGAATCAAAAACCAGTCACCCTGAGTTACCCAGAGTTTGCGGCTTCCTTTAAAAGGGTATTTGAAGTTCCCGCATGCTCCAGTTCTGCTGGCAAGAGCCTCATGTCCATCAAACAGAGTTTGAGAACTGTTGTCGATTACACCATTGAATTCCTTACTCTGGCACGAGAGGTTGCTTGGAACAATGAGGCCCTCGTGGCTGCTTTTTCTCATGGTCTCTCAGATAACATCAAATATGAGATAGCAGCCTGAGACATACCCACTGAGCTGGAAAAGTTGATCACGTTTGCCATTCTCATTGACTCCAGACTCCTTCCTTATAGGAATGCTTTCGGAAGCCACCTGTATGTTTGGCTCCATGCTTTGCAGTCCCACCCTTGCCTCCCTCACCTCCCATACATCCTGGCACTGAGTCTGCCAGTGAAGTAGAACCCATGCAGTTGGGCTTCACACGTCTCTCTGCAGATGAGAGGACCTTTAGGAGGAGGGAGAGATTGTGCCTTTATTGTGGCCAGGCAGGTCACTTTTTGAAGTCTTGCCCTACCCGTCCAGGAAAGCTTGTACTTGAGGTTACGTCCCCAGTTATCCTGAAGGATAAGCCCCTGGTTTGGTTACCCTTTCTTGGTCTGAGTCGTCCATCGAGATACAGGCTCTAATCGACTCTGGGGCTGCATGCCTGTTCATAGATGGTGCCTTTGTGTCTAAGCACTATATTCTGCTGCAGCTTTGTGCCACTCCACTTGCCATTGAGGCTATTGATGGGAGACCTCTACAGCCTGCCCATGTGACTCATGAGACTGCGCCACTAACCATGGCCATAGGGGCTCTTCACCATGAGATAATCAAATTTCCTTACCTCATTTGCCAGTTGTTTTTGGTTATCCTTGGTTACAGAGTTGGATTGGATTAGCTTTGTGCTGAGGTTCTTTCTTGGTCACCACAATGCAGTAAGACATGTTTTCAGAAAGTGGCTAAGGTCTTGTGCCCCTCTTCACTCTCATCCTTGCCAGAGGAGTACCGTGAATCTAGCTATGTCTTTGACAAAGATCAAGCCAGCAGTTTGACTCCACACCATCGTATGATTGCGCAATTGACCTTCATCCTGATGCCATACCCCCTCGTGGCTGGGTTTACCCTTTGTCTGTCTCAGAGGATAAAGCCATGGAAGAGTATGTTGCCAACACACTTTCTCGAGGATTCATCCACAAATCCTTGTCTCCTGCTGGTGCTTGTTTCTACTTTGTGAAAAAAGAAGAGTGGCGAACTGAGACCTTGTATTTGATTATAGGAGGCTCAATTGCTTAACAATTAAGAATTTTTATCTGATTCCATTGATTACGGTGTTATTTTACCTCCTCAAGGGAGCAACGGTTTTCATGAAGCTTGATATGAGAGGGGCATACAATCTCATGAGGATCAAGGAGGGCGATGAATGGAAAACTGTGTTTAATACCAGGACAGGCCATTACAAATACCTTTGCAACGCTCCGGCAGTTTTTCAGGAATTTATCAATAATGTCTTCCGAGATTTGTTGCAGCAATGTGTGGTGGTTTATCTGGACGATATTCTCATATATTCCAGTTCCCTAGATAGCCACCACACAGATGTCTACTGTGTGCTTCCGATGTTGAGAGATAATAACCTGTATTGTAAATTGGAGAAGTGCGAGTTCCATCGTGAACAGGTTTTTTCCTGGGTTATGCATAACAACAAATAACACTGCGCTCACATGTCACTCTAACCAAAACATGTTGAAATAGCTCTCATACCACTCTGGCATGTAGAGGGTGGACATGGGCAGAGGGAAAGAAAGTCCCAAGGAAGTCCATGGGCAAAGTCCGGAGGAGGTGTGCAATTCAAGGCAGCCGGCTAAATGGAGTAGGAAGACTCTGTAGACCAAGACATAAACAAGAGAGCAGCGCCTCTAAGTGCAATACCTTCTTTAATGATAAAGGGTATAAGTAAATTTACACTCACATAAAAGATCAGATAAAAAGAGAAAAGGATCATCCGTGGATCACCAGGTGGTGTGCAGGCAGGCGTGGAGAGGAAGCCGATCCCCGTCACGCTGTTGGCTTCCAGCGCAAGCCGGGACACAAAGCCGATCACGGACCGTCCACACGCTCAGCACCACGTCACTTCCGGGTCACCAAACAGGAAATGCGCGCGTTAGGGTCATTCATGATCCCTCATCAGGCAAGATGAAGGTCAGCTTGTAGTAGGACAGCCCTTATTTAAAGACAACTGGGTAGGGCCCACAATATACTCATAAGTGAATTAAAAGGGACATGGCAAAGGATATAAATATAAACGCAGTTGCAACTGAAAAAATCTTAAACATAAATAAAAATGAGAATGAAAAAATGGAAATAAAAATGAAAATAAAAATAAAGGTAATAGAGGAAGGCGCATGCGCGGAGTTCCCGGGATGGCAGCCTAGACCCGGAGCTCCGTCTCTCCTCGACTGATCGGACCCTCCAAAGACGAGCGGGGGCCAGAGAGACGCCGCAGAAACGAGCAGAAACCTCCCAGGCTAGTCAGCTCCTCTCTGCCTCGAGGCCCAGATCCGACGGTAGGGCCCTTGAGGCGCGTACGCGGAAGGAGATAATGGAAATAAAAATAAAAGTAAAAATAAAGGTAAAAAAGTAAGAGTAAAAATAAATACAAATTCTAAAAAAGTCAACGTTGACGCAAATATAAATATAGGAAACGGTACAGGGAAAATTAAGTGAATACTCATATAACACCCGGGATGGGTCAACAGAAATTTATTCCCGACAGGATGATGTTCGACTGGAAGTAGAACGGACTACTCCCTAGTACTTACTGGGATTGCGCGCGTAAAGGACAAAC
>BLSH010128238.1:347993-375102 GCA_018402905.1 Glandirana rugosa | reverse complement strand
TGTGTATAAGAGACAGGTGTGGACGGGCCCCCCTGGGTCCTGTGTGAATGCCCCCCCCCCGTGTCCTGTGTGGATAGGTTTACCTGGGTCCTGTGTGGATGGGTCTCCCTGTGTCCTCTGTGGATGGGTCTCCCTGTGTGCTGTGTGGATGGACCCCCCTGGGTCCTCTGTGGATCGGTCTCCCTGGGTCCTGTGTGGATGGGTCTCCCTGGGTCCTGTGTGGATGGGGCCCCCTGAGTCCTGTGTGGATGGGGCCCCCTGTGTCTATGGCCCCTCCGGGTGCCATCCCACTGGTTACACAGGAACAGTGTCCCTCCCTGGAAGTGATGTCATTAGCTTTCAGTAACCACACCCACTGCCTGCTTTTAGACTCAAAAGGAAGTAGAATTGAAGCCATGTGACGCCATTGGATACTGCAAAATAGAGGTAGAAAAACTGGGATTTTTTCATTTGGAGGCATAAGGCTGAACTTAGCTCACATTAAAGCGGTAGTAAACCCGCTACCAAAAAAAAAAATAAAAAAAAAATCCTGCAAGACAATAGCATCATATGTTAGTATGCATCGCATACTAACATATTATGAAATACTTACCTTAGAACGAGGCCCCCGATGCCCGAGTCGGTCAACGCTAAGGATGCTGACATGTTGGTCCTCTACTTTCTTCCGGGTACGCGGCTCCGGTGCTGTGAGTGGCCAGAGCCGCGTGACGTCACTCCCGCGCATGCGCACGGGAGCTCTTCGCTCCGGCAGCCAGCTCTGAGTTGCTGGCCACCTCGGCCGGATCGTCAGAGCGCATGCGCCGCTAATGTCAGCGGCTGCATGCAGGGCGAATATCTCCTAAACCATGCAGGTTTAGGGGATATTCTTTTTACCTACAGGTAAGCCTTATTATAGCCTTACCTGTAGGTAAAAACAGCTTTGGGGGTTTACTAACGCTTTAATGATTGCAGGGGAGAATTTAGGTGTTAGGGTGGACTTACACTTTAATTCATGTTGGCTAGATGTGAAGTCTGGGTTCTCATTGATAGGTAGCATGCCGAATGTAGTGGTGTTTGTAAAGATCAAGTTGAGTGTGTCGTGTAGCTCATATAACTCGGTGTTTTTTGAAATTCAGGGAGTGTCCCTTCAGGAGCCAGGGAAGGGCAAAAAGTGATAGGTGACAAGGTGACAATGTATATCATGGAAACAAAAAAGTTCTATGTAAACACTGGATTCGTATGTTGATGAGAAGGGAAAGGAGGAACCAGGGAAGGCAAAATATAAGCAGATTAATCTTTAGCTTTCAGGATTTATCTTCTTGTGTGAATTCACATTCCAAGTCTATCATTTCTTCCAGATATCTGTATTCATACTTGAAGGGATCCCCAACCTCAAGAATATATTATGAGTTCTATAATAACTTTAGCATCATTCTTATGTGGGTGTGCTTCAAATATACAGAATAGCTTGACATTCCTGTAGAACCTAGCAAATTATTGCAATAGCTACAGATACTATTACATCAATGGTTGTAGAAGCCAAGTGAAGGTGAAATCTGGAAGGCCAACATTTTTTGGTTTTACTAACGCCAGATGATTTTTCATAAAGGTAAATTTATGTTGTCTTTGCGTGTTGCCTGGCTGTGGAGGAATAGGGGGGCCCAAAAATTCAGCAGCCCTCTAGGGGGTAGCGCTCTATATATATATATATATATATATATATACAGTACCTTTTCATGTGACAACACTGAAGAAATGACACTTTGCTACAATGTAAAGTAGTGAGTGTACAGCTTGTATAACAGTGTAAATTTGCTGTCCCCTCAAAATAACTCAACACACAGCCATTAATGTCTAAACTGCTGGCACCAAAGTGAGTATACTCCTAAGTGAAAATGTCCAAATTGGGCCAAATTAGCCATTTTCCCTCCCTGGTGTCATGTGACCATAGGCGTGCGCAGGGGGTGTGCCTGGGCACACCTTAATCACCTGAGTGGCGCAGATTTCACCAAAGCCCCCAACAGGGCTCCTAAAAAAACTGTACAAAATAATAAAAAATAATAATAATAAAAAACTACTGACACTGTCCACTGCGGTACTGACACCAACCTCTGCCCTACTGATAAGTCCATTGCTCTAGTGACACCCTACTAACACTGTCTATTAGAGCTGCACGATTCTGGCCAAAATGAGAATCACGATTTTTTTGCTTAGAATAAAGATCACGATTCTCTCACGATTCTCGCGGCGTAATATATTAAATATATAAAAAAATTGGGCTAAGAGCACTGTTTAGGTTTTTGAAAGGGGTAATTTTTCCAAAAAAAAATTGCGTTTAAAAGTCTGCTGCGCAAACAGCATGTGGCATAAAATATTGCAACAACCACCATCTTATTCTCTAGGGTCTCTGCTAAAAAATAAATATATAATGTTTGGGGGTTCTAAGTCATTTTCTAGCACAAAATAATGGATTTTTATTTGTAAACAGCAAGCGTCAGGAGAAATTGAGTCTTTAAATGGTTAAACCAAACAACTATACAAGGGGAGTTCACTCAGAGTTCAATGCCTTTGAAGTATCTCTTGTATCAATGATGACTCAGAAGTTGGCTGTCTGCCCATACTTGGCTGTTCTCCTGAGACTCAAGTCGCTCCGACTTCAAAAGGCTTCAGCCACTTTTTTACTGTCAAATCGCGCTGATTCACCCCCCAAGTCGGATCCCATTAAAAGCACTGAAAATCGCGGTAATGCCCAATGGAGATCGCAGGGGGGGGGGGGTAGATCGAGATCGCGATCTTAATACGATTAATCGTGCAGCTCTACTGTCTATGTATTAATACATTTGGGTTGCACATCCTAATGCAATAGGCTGCGCACACCTATGCATGTGACTCATTAGTATTACAAGCTCTCAGGTGTGAATGGGGAGCAGGTGTGTTAAATTTGGTGTTATCGCTCTCACTCTCTCATACTGGTCACTGGAAGTTCAACATGGCACCTCATGGCAAAGAACTCTCTGAGGATCTGAAAAAAAAGAATTGTTGCTCAACATAAAGATTGCCTAGGCTATAAGAAGATTGCCAAGACCCTAAAACTATAGCCAAGACCATACAGCAGTTTAACAGGACATGTTCCACTCAGAACAGGCCTTGCCATGGCCGACCAAAGTAGCTGAGTGCACAATGCACATGCTCAGTGTCATATCCGGAGATTGTCCTTGGGAAACAGATGTATGAGTGCTGCCAGTACTGATGTAGAGTTTGAAGGGGTGGGGGGGGGGGGGTCAGCCTGTCAGTGCTCAGACCACACTGCATCAAATTGGTCTGCATGGCTGTCGTACCAGAAGGAAGCTTCTTCTAAAGATGATGCACAAGAAAGCACGCAAACAGTTTGCTGAAGACAAGCAGACTAAGGGCATGGTTTACTGGAATCATGTCCTGTGGTCTGATGAGACCAAGATAAACTTATTTGATTCAGATGGTGTCAAGCGAGTGTGGCGGCAACCAGGTGAGGAGTACTAAGACAAGTGTGTCTTGCTTACAGTCAAGCATGGTGATGGGAGTGTCATGGTCTGGGGCTGCATGAGTGCTTCCGGCACTGGAGAGCCACAGTTCATTGAGGGAACCATGAATGCCAACATGTACTGTGACATACTGAAGCATAGCATGATCCCCTCCCTTTGGAGACTGGACCGCAGAGCAGTATTCCAACATGATAACGACCCCAAACACCTCCAAGATGACCACTGCCTTGCTAAAGAAACTGAGGGTAAAGTTAATGGATTGGCCAAGCATTTCTCCAAACCTAAACCCTATTGAGCATGGGTGCCCAACTGCTGGCCTGCGGCGCCATCTGATGTGGCCCGCCACGTCTTGCTCTGGGATGGCGAGTCGGCAAACCCAGATTGTGGGTTCCCGACGTGCCATCCCTGAGCATCAGTGTGAAGAACGAAGCTAGAGGAGGCAGAGTCGATGCTTCCTGTATAGGGCTGGCTTCTGTTACAGGTGGAGTGATATCAAATGTACTCCGCCTGTGTCAGAAAGCATCGGCTTTGCTCTCTACTGAAGCCACATGCTTCTGTCACACTGGTGCTCAGGGATGGCGGGTTGGGACACGGGAATCCGTGATCTGGGACAGCAGCCAGCAGTACCAGTACCAGCTATCAGTAACAGTACCAGTCATCAGTACCAGTACCAGTCAGCAGTACCAGTACCAGCCATCAGTATCGCAGATTACGGAGTTGCCGGCTGTCTTACCAGTCAGCAGTACCCGCTACCAGTACCAGCCAAAAGTACCCACCATCAGTACCAGTACCAGCGAGCAGTACCCGCCACCAATTCTGATACTATCCAGCAGTACCCGCCATCAGTACCAACCAGCAGTACCAGTACCAGCCATCAGTACCATTACCAGCCGGCATTATCCACCAGCAGTACCAGTACCAACCAGCAGTACCTGCCAGCAGTACCAGCACCAACCAGCAGTACCAGTACCGGCCATCAGTACCAGTACCATCCAGCAGTACCAGCCATCAGTACTTGCCAGCAGTACCAGTACCAGTCAGCAGTACCCACCAGCAATACCAGTATCCACCAGCAGTACCAGTACCCACCAGCAGTACCTGGCAGCAGTGCCAGTAGCCATCAGCAGTACCAGTACCAGCCAGAAGTACCCACCAGCAGTACCAGTACCAGCCAGCAGTACCAGTACCAGCCAGCAGTACCCGTCAGCAGTACCCACCACTGGCAGTACCAGCCAGTAATACCCACCAGTGGTATCAGCCAGCAGTACCCAACAGCAGTACCAGTCGGTAGTACCCACCGGCAGTACCCGCCAGCAGTACTTGCCCTGGAGGACAGCCAGCAGCAGCCACCAGCCATACCCGCCTGGGGGACAGCAGCAGCCAGCGATACCTGCAGGAATCCTGAGGAAGAAGTGAAGATCGAGGTCAGTTGAGGTGCAGGTACCACAGTGCATCAGTGTGAAAGCAGCCTTAGTCCCCTTTCACGCGATCGGTTCTGTCTATTTTTCTGGTGGACTCAAATGGACTCTCCATTCACCTCTATAGAGCGGCAGATGTAAACGGACTTGTGTCCGTTTCCACCCACCTATCTCCAATTTGATCTGCTTAAAAAAACAGAAGGGGATCTGTCCCCTTCCGTCTGGGCGGATCGGAGGGCCCTTAGGGTAGAGTGGGCTGTGTCTGTGTCTGCTCTACATATGCAGAGTGAACACAGACCTGTCCACTCTGGGCTACAGGCTACACTCATTGTGGTCTGCGACGGGTTACCATTAAAGTGGCCCTCACTCCTCAAAAGGTTGAGCACCCCTGCTATTGAGCATCTGTGGGGCATCCTCAAACGGAAGGTGGAGGAGCGCAAGGTCTCTAATATCCACCCGCTCCATGATCTTGTCTTGGAGGAGTAGAAGAGGACTCCAGTGGCAACCTGTGAAGCTCTGGGGAACTCCATGCCCAAGAGGGTTAAGGCAGTGCTGGAAAATAATGGTGGCTGTACAAAATATTGACACTTTGTGCCCAATTTGGACAATTTTACTTAGGGGTGTACTCACTTTTGTTGCCAGTGGTTTAGACATTAATGGCTGTGTGTTGAGTTATTTTGAGGGGCCAGCAAATTTACACTGTTATACAAGCTGTACACTCACTACTTTACATTGTAGCAAAGTGTAATTTATTCAGTGTTGTGTGAAGGGTGTACTCACTTTTGTGAGATACTGTGTATATATAAGTTTTGCCTTGCACTTCTATTTTAAACTGAATGGGTTATTTTACACTTTCAGGCTGGGTTCACACATATGTGAATTGCCGATTCACATGACAGACAAGTGTGAACGGCTCTCAACGGAGACGGTACACACATGTTCGGGGCAAAAATTTAGACCTGTATAACAACTGAACCGGTGAACAGGCACGAACCCGTGGCCGCTCGTGTGTAAACCCGTCCTAAGGGTTCACATGTACTTTCATTTTTTTTTCATTTTTGTGAAAGAGTTGCTTTAACTGCCTTTAGTGGTCACAAACCAAGTTATACTATTATAGAAAATCAAATCATTTAGTGTACAGCACATAAACTGTATATCTAATCTGAAAAGCAAAGTGCACTGGTCTCGAGATGCACATTTACAAATTTGCCAGCATAAATATACCCAAGAATAAATAAAGGATGGAGTACTCTTAATACTTAAATGCTCATTAAATTTACAGAAATAATGTATGGCAGATCCTCAGATCACCTTCCAGCATGACAGCGTCATACAGAACCGCATCAGCTGGTATCTGTTAGCTGCTGCGTATTCCTGGGGTCTGGCCCTTTATTCACCATGACAGGCAGGCACTGATGAAAAGGACGGGACCCCAGAAACACATCATCCGCTAATAAAAAATGGCAGATGCAGCGCCGTATGATATTGTTGTACTGGAAGGAGATCTGAGGATCTGCTATTCTGGATTTGGTGAGCATTAAACTATTGACATAAGTGTACGTGAATAGTATTTTATCCTTTATTTCAAATAAATTGCTAAATGTGCTTCATGAGGCCAGTGCATTATGTTTTTTATTAGGCACACTAGTATTGTAGTGCTAAATGCACTAGCAGATTTAGATGGACTTGACAAACAAATTAAAGTGCAACTCCAGCTAACACTTTTTAAGAAGTTGCAGCAACAGTTTTTTGTTTTCCTTTGGTGTAAATATTTAACATAAATTAATAAAATCTGCATATTTTAAGCACCTCGGTCAGTGTTAAATGGTTTGTCTCAACCCCCTTACACTTTTACTGGGCAGTTTGGTTTGGTAAAGGAAATAGAAAAATAACAGTCCTACAGGCTAGAACAGATGAAATTAAAGGGAAAAGGGGAAAGAAAAATGCAGCCACCACACCAAAGAACTGGTAAGCTGAAACATTTTTGTTTTTGGGTTTAATACCACTTTAAAGCTTATATTTGAGCGACAACATTTCTAACTGGTTTATGGGGTTTCCTAACAATACCTTGGCATCTTTAGATAATTTCCATGTCTTTAATGTGTAGCCATGTGCTCCCTTGGGAGTGGCTGGTAGTTGCGGTTCGCCTTATAGCTGTCCCCAATCCCACCATATCTCACACATCTGGAGTCACTGAACAGGCCGGCTCTTGTTTTTGTTTGTTATATTTAGGGGATTTAACTTGGATGGGGAAAAGGGGTGACTGTGGGATGCCCAAAGAATTGGTTATGGGAGCTCCTATATACACGGCCGTATATACACTTTACTTCCTCCTGCACTTCACTTGCAGAACATTGCTCCTTCACTTCTCTCCAGCACTTCACTTAGTTTCCTGACCTGAAGGGAAATATATCAGGCTCACTCCATTCCTTTCTCTTCACCGCAGCTAGCACATGGTGAGGCCTGTACTCTGTCAGCAGGACCTCCAGACCACACGTTACAGGCCAGGGTCAAAGACCCCTCAAAGTGTAGCTTAGTACGTTGGTGCTGGGCCTTTGATGGACTACAACTTCCAGCCCATTCCTCTTCCAGGACACACTGACCTGCTTTCCTCCCAGTGACACTTCTTCTCCTGACTGGCTCCCGAGACCTCCACAGACTGTCCACCATTCCTCTCCCAGCCAACTCCATCCTTTCCTCCAGCTCCCAGGGTCTGTTACTCACTGACTCCAGTGGATACTTTAAAGTGTCCTCAATAGCACCTCTGCCATTCTCCTACTCCCTTGTGCTGCTCCAGGAATCAACTCCACTCCTGGCTGCACCCGAGTCTCCAGGCCTCAAAGTCACCCCCCCCCAGACTGGGGGCTCCCTCCCGGGTAGAGGCCCCCACAGCACCTCTGCTACATCTTCCACCCTTCCACCCAACTTCTCCTCCCCCTGCTGGCAGACTGCTGAATTTAAGGAGGCCTGCCCCCTGCTAATCCAGACTGTAGATTGGTCAGGGCTCCTTGTCATACATCAGGAAGGGTTCTCTAGATCTCCCATTAGGAGGAGTGTATGTTCCCATGGTTATGAGACAGAATCTCCCATTCTATGGTTAGTGTAGGACTCACTAAGACGGGGGCCTGTGAAGTAGAGGTGGGCTAAGCACTGTATGGCCATATAGTGCGACTGACTCCCCATATTTTGGTTGAAGATGTCCATGTACTGTCAAATAGCCTTTTAAATAGCCTTGCAGGTTTTAATGTCATTATTGCATGTGTGCGCTGTAATATGTAATTTTGTTTGGTGGTCTTATAACAGCACCATCTATAATGTAATACATTATTAGGGTGTGCCCCCCAAATATGTACCTATTTGTCTATTGCAAATCCTGACCAGATGTCTTGGGCTGGTGTACCCCACCTATTCATAATTGCCTCTAATTAGTGTCTACCTGAGACATAGGAAGAGTTCTCTAGATCTCCCATTATGAGGAGTGTATGTTCCCATGGTTATGAGACAGAATCTCCCATTCTATGGTTAGTGTAGGACCCACTAAGATGGGAGCCTGTGAATTAGGAGTGGGCTAAGCACTCTATGGCCATATAGTGCGACGGACTCCCCATATTTTGGTTGAAGATGTCCATGTTCTGTCAAATAGCTTTTTAAATAGCCTTGCAGGTTTTAATGTCATTATTGCAAGTGTGTGCTGTAATATGTCATTTTGTTTGGTGGTCATATAGCAGCACCATCTATAATGTAATACATTATTAGGGTGTGCCCCCCAAATATGTACCTTTACATCAGGAAGTGACACCTCCTCATCCATCCCCCTTTCCAGAGCCTTCTCTGCTCAAAGGGGAGGAAACTCCAAGGGGTGTTCCCTCCTTCCATCTCCAGCCACTCCCTGAGCCACTCCCCAGCTCAGATCAAAATATTCAGGCCTGCACCTACAGTCAGGCCTGACTAAATTTTGCCTCTCCTAGCAAAAAGACCTCACAAAAACCGCCTACACTTTGGGGGCGCTACAAATGAATAACAGAACAACATATTACAGCGCACACATACAAAAATGACATTTAAATCCTGCAAGGCTATTTAAAAGCACCTGAACATAATAAGCAAATAAGCAAAAATGTGGGGATGTGGTCACCCCACATGGCCCATACAGTGCTTAAGCATCAAAGTACCGCATTTTTGGTGGGTCCTACACTATTTGCAGAATAAAAGATCCTGCTTCTCAACCATGGGAGAAATGCACTCCTCTTTATGGGAGAACTAAAGGGACTCCTCCTATAACTCAGGTGGACACTGATTAGAGGTATGATGGGGGAGGATGGGGTGCTCCAGGTCCAGCTCCCATAAAGAGGAGTGTATTTATCCCATGGTTGAGAAGTAGGATCTTTCATTCTATGAATAGCGTAGGACCCACTGAACGTGGGGTACTTTGACACAGTAGTGGGCTTAACCACTTCAGCCCCGGAAGGATTTCCCCCTTTGGGACCAGAAAACTTTTTGTGTTTCGCCACTGCGTCACTTTAACTGACAATTGCGCGGTCATGCAATGGTGTACCCAAACAAAATGTGTGTCCTTTTTTTCCCCACAAATAGAGCTTTCTTTTGGTGGTATTTGGTCACCTCTGCATCATTTCTGATCATCGTTATAAACAAAAAAAGAGCGACAATTTAAAAAAAAAAAACAATATTTATTACTTTTTGCTAAAATACATATCCAAAAAAAATATAAAAAACAAATTTATTCATTGGTTTTGGCCGATTTATATTCTCCCTCATATTTTTGGTAAAAAAAAAATCGCAATGCTCGCCCCCTAGCGTCATGCCTGCAAGCACCGACTATAAGCGGCGATTCACGGGACAGAGCCACAGTGTCGCCGCTTATAGTCCTTACATGGTCGGGAAGTGGCTAAGCACTCTGTGGCCATATGGTGTGACCAAATCCCCATATTTTTGTTTATCTGCTTAATATGTTCGGGTGCTTTTAAATAGCCTTGCAGGATTTAAATGTCATTTTTGTATGTGTGCGCTGTAATATGTTGCTCTGTTTGTATGGTCTTATAGCAGCACCATCTTTTTTTTTTCAATCCAACAATTGTTTTTATTAAAGAATTTGCATGGAAAACTTACAGCAGCTTTCATTATTATAATTTGCCACAAACATAGACGTGCGCACATAGGGTGGCAGGTGTGCCTGGACACACCATAATCACCCTGTACTGTGCAGATTACCCCTGCTGCCTGGCTGCAGAGAAAGGGACAGGGGGATCTCTGTCCTCAGTCCCTTTCTCTGTCTCAAAAGTGAGACATCAGGGGTCTGTTTAGACCCCTGATATTTCATCAAAGGCCCCCAGCAGGGCTCCTAAATAAGAGTGTAAAAAAATAAATAAAATATAATATTGTAAAAAATAATAAAAAAACAAAATTGTAAAAAAATAAATAAAATAAAAATAAACATCTACCCAAATACTCTGTCAACTCACTATGATCTTTTTACTTGTACAAAGATATCTGTAGTATTGTTTATATTACCGGTTGTACTCATTTGTTATGACGATTTTCAAATAAAACTTTATGAGAAAAATAAAAATAAAAATAAACTACTGACACCGATCTCTGCCCTTCTGACATATATACACACACACTCATGTTTGTCTGCACTTTGTGGTGCACACCCTAATGCAATAGGCTGCGCAC
Source organism: Glandirana rugosa (assembly GCA_018402905.1). Taxonomy (NCBI): domain Eukaryota; kingdom Metazoa; phylum Chordata; class Amphibia; order Anura; family Ranidae; genus Glandirana; species Glandirana rugosa. The sequence goes on along the minus strand of BLSH010128238.1, from coordinate 364,490 downwards.
ACCTATGGTCACAAACGTCACATCCAACAATTCCTTGTCAGAACTCAAGTATAACAATACAATAGGATCTGAGATCAGTACCTCTAAGTCCACATTACCTTTGATGTGGTGGATTCTAACAATCAAGCACATATTAGTAGAAATCGTACCCAAATCATCTCTCCCTTAGCAGCACCATCTTTATTGTAATGCATTGTTAGGGTGTGCCCCAAAGTAATTGTCTGTTTAATGAATAACAGCACATGCTAGGTGGAAAAAAATGAAAAAAGATAAAATAAAATAAATTAATTTATCAAAGTCAATAAACTTATGCACAAGCTAAGATATTAAAATAACCAGAAACAATTTTTCTAAATCTGAACCAAACGTGGTTAAAAAAAAAAAAAATCAGTCTATTTTACTGTTATGTTATATGAAGATATAAATAGGTGAAATCATCAAATATCACAGAATTTTCTGTATCCTAATAATTCCTATTCTTTTCTTCACCCAACTCACATCTGTAAATCCTATTACCAAACCCAGAGCTTTTAATAAGTAGCAGCTTATAGCAGCAGCTAAGTAAATAGCATTATAAGATTATGTTCCATATACTGTGAGCTATAAGAATTTTTGGGAATCGCTGACTTCCCAGCAGACTTTTTAAAAACAGAAGAAAGCAAGGTGAATGCTCTGTACTAAATAATATCTAAAACAAAAAAAATGCTTGTGGATGTAACAAGCCTGTCTAAATACCCTTGTGCAGAATGAAAATGTTACTTTCGATGTGCCAGCTGAAAGAAGATAAATGTCAACAGGAAAAGTTCAACATTAAATTTGCAATAAATTGTCCCCTTTCCTGGCTAGGTAATTCTGCAACCCAGTACAGTGTTTATCTTCTGACTGTCTAATATACAGCAAAATGCAACTTCGCTAGTTTTAACTTAGACTCCAGAATGATGACTTCACAGGGGTAGTAAGCAATCGGTCAAAAACCAAAAGCCACTGAGTTTTCAGACTGTGGATTTGTTTTTTTTCCCCTACCTCTGCAGCAGCTCTTCTTACCCAGGGTTGTGGGTAACCCTAGAGTTCCTCTAGATCAGCCTTTCTCAACCTTTTCAACACAGAGGAACCCTTGAAATAATTCTCTGGTCTCGGGGAACCACTACATTTGCCCAGTGTGCAGTTAGCGAGATATAGCGTCCCTGCCTGTGCTTACTGGTCCATGTATCAGTGGTTATGTGGACCTTGCCACAGATGGCGTTGCGCAGTGCACACCTGATCTTGTCCCCGACTTGTTTGTGCAGGGAAGGGATGGCTCACCTAGAAAAGTAGTGGCGGCTGGGAACCACGTACTGTGGGACAGCCACCGCCATCAGGTTTTTAAAACTGTCCGTGTCCACCAGACGGAATGACAGAATTTCAAAGGCCAGGAATTTGGAAATGCTGGCATTCAGGGCCAGGGATCGCGAGTGGGTAGGGGGCTACTTTTTTTGAGGTAATTATTCCAATGCAGCTTGTGCCTTGAATTTAGATGCCTGATCATGCAGGTTGTGGTCAGGTTTAGAACATTTATGCCTCGGCTCAGGCTATCATTGCACAGCTTGCAAACCACTCGTGTCTTGTCGTCAGCACATTGTCTGAAGAACTGCCATGCCAGCACACCTTTGAGCTGCCTTTGGTGTGCTAAGTCCCTGGGTGCGGTGGGTAGTAGCAGCCCTACTGTCTTGGGGACGCTTGCTCCTCTTTTGCAACCTGCTTCCTCTTTTGCTGTGCTGGTGCCTCTGTGCGACCACCACCTCTTCCTCCAAACTGCACACGTCACTCACATGACCCTCATTCCATGTGGGGTCTAGGACCTCACCATCCTCCCCCACATCATCTTCCACCCACCATTCACCACTGCCCTCCTTGTCAGTCTGCACACTGATGAAAGCTGCAGCAGTTGGCACCTGTGTTTCGTCATCATCAGAGACGTGCTGCGCTGGTGTTTACATGCCATCATCCTTCAACAGAAGTGGTTGGGCAGGGCTGGGGCAGAGCTATGTGGATGGCCCACGGAAAGTACACCAGGAGAGTCATCAAAAAGCATAAGAGTCTCTTGCATGACTTGGAGCTCAGACAGCTTGGCAAATTTACAAGGGGCTGACGTGAAAGACAGATGGCCATGGGGTTCAGGTGCCAACTCTGAGCTTTCATCAAGGGAACGGGAGGGAGACAATGTGAAAGAACTGGAGGCATTGTCAGCCACCCAATCTACTATCGCCTGTACTTGTACTGTTCTGGCCTCACCATTTGATGAGCGGCATTCGGGCCTACCATATAACGTTGAAGGTTCTGTCGGCTACTCGCACCTGAGGAAGGTGTTTCACTTGTGCATGTAGCTGGCACAGATCGACCACGTCCTCTCCTTCCAACAGGAGCTTCACCAACACCAGCAGCACCACAAACACGTCCCTTATTTGTCGTTCTCCTCATTCTGTCCGCAAATGTACTATGTAGCACTATTTAAGTATTTATTAATACAAAAAAAATGAATAATACATTCTTCTTCTTCTTCTACAGGAGCAGCGGGGACCTCTCCCTATAGAACTAGGAGATGATTTTAGAAGAATAATCTGTCCCTTACAGCAACAGCAGGAACCTCTCCCTTTAGAACTAGGAGATGATTATAGAACAATAATCTGTCCCTTACAGCAACAGCAGGAACCTGACCCTATAGGAGTAGGCAATGATTTTAGAACAATTATCTGTCCCTTACAGGACCAGCAGGAACATCTCCCTTTAGAACTAGGAGATGATTATAGAACAATAATCTGTACCTTACAGCAACAGCAGGAACCTGACCCTATAGGAGTAGGAGATGATTGTAGAACAATTATCTGTCCCTTTAAGCAGCAGACTTTACCTAGTCCAGTCAGATCGTTCTGTAATGCAGGATGAGATCTGCAATAGACTCTACCTAGTCCAGTCAGATCATTCTGTAATGCAGGATGAGATTTGCAATAGACTATACCTAGTCCAGTCTGGTCGTTCTGTAATGCAGGATGAGATCTGCAATCTGTCCCTCAAAGCAGATCGTTCTGTAATGCAGGATGAGATCTTCAATCTGTCCCTCAAAGCAGATCGTTCTGTAATGCAGGATGAGATCTGCAATCTGTCCCTCAAAGCAAATCGTTCGGTAATGCAGGATGAGATCTGCAATCTGTCCCTCAAAGCAGATCGTTGTGATATGCAAGATGAGATCTGCAATCTGTCCCTCAAAGCAGTAGTAGTAGTCTCTACTTCGTCCACAATCAGATCGATGAGATGTTATATTATATATATCTGCAATCTGTCCCTCACAGAGCCGGCAGCATCCTCTCCCTACACTACCCAGAGAGCATGTGACTGCAGCACTAAGTGACTCCAGCTTATATAGAGGCTGGGTCACATGATGCACTGGCCAATCACAGCCATGCCATTAATAGGCATGGCTGTGATGGCTTCTAGGGAAAACCAGTGAAACGCTTGTTGATTGGCTGCCCTGCAAAATACCAGAACCCGAACCTGGACTTTTTATCAAACGTTCGGGTTCGGGACACCCGAAAGTTCGGTATCGACCCGAACTTTACAGTTCGGGTTCACTCAACTCTACTCCTTACACTTGTGGTCAATGGGAAGAAATACCCCCTTACAGATAGCTAAAAATATCAATGGTATCAATGGGAACTTATCTGAGAGGTGGAAATTGACCATTGCTCAAGGAACCCCTAGCAACCTCTGGAGGAACCCTAGGGTTCCAGGGAACCCCGGTTGAGAAACCCTGCTCTAGATGGTCCCAGGGCTTCTTTGAGCAGTAGACAATTTCTGTCCATGGTTAAAAAGCAACAAGAAGGCGCTTTAAAGTGCAGTATTTCCACATAAGGTTAAAAACACTTACAAGATCTAATATATAAATAGGTTTATCAATATCATATTCCTGGCTCCTGTCACGGACTCCACAATGCTAAGCTGACCAACGGCTGCAGAAGGAGGGGAGAGAGAGGGGACAGGATAGCCGCCACACTTCGGGAACCACTGTGGAATGCATGTGCGCCATGTGGAATGCACGTACCGGAAGTGACATCAGGTAGGAGCGGTAACATGTTTTGGAGCATGTGCAGTAGCTCCTTCCTCAGACCTACACCCCAATATGGAAGAAATGCTCATAAGGAGCATGGGGGAGGAGAAAGGAGAGGAGAAATCACAAAGATAGGTGTGGATGAGCAGTGCAAAATACAGTTCATCTGGAAAGTATTCACAGTGCTTCACTTTTTCCACATTTTGTTATGCTACAGCCTTATTCCACAATGGATTAAATTGATTATTTCCCTCAAGATTCTACAAACAATACCTCATAATAACAACATGAAAGAAGTTTGTTTGAAAAATTTGCAAATTTATTAAAAATAAAACTAAATAAGAAAATCCCATGTACATAAATATTCACAGCCTTTGCTCAATACTTTGATGAAGCACCTTTGGCACCAATTACAGCCTCAAATCTTTTTGAGTATGATGCTACAAGCTGGCACACATTTTTGGGTATTTTCTCCCATTCTTCTTTGCAGGACCTCTCAAGCTCCACCAGGTTGGATGGGAGCGTCGGTGCACAGCCATTTTCAGATCTATCCAGAGATGTTCAACCGGGTTCAAGTTTGGGCTCTGGCTGGGCCACTCAAAGGCATTCACAGAGTTGTCTGTAGACTCTCCTTTGTTATCTCGGCTGTGTGCTTAGGGTCGTTGTCCTGCTGGAAGATGAACCTTCGCCCCAGTCTGAGGTCAAGAGCGCTCTGGAGCAAGTTTTCACCAAGGATGTCTCTGTACATTGCTGCATTCATTTTTCCCTCGATCCTGACTAGACTCCCAGTTCCTGCCGCTGAAAAACATCTCCACAGCATGATGCTGCCACCACCATTCTTCACTGTAGGGATGGTATTAGCAAGTTGATGAGCTGTGCCTGGTTTCATTCAGACATGACACTTGCCATTCAGGCCAAAGTGTTCAATCTTTGTTTCATCAAACCAGAGAATTTTGTTTCTCATGGTCTGAGAGTCCTTCAGGCGCCTTTTGGCAAACTCCAGGCGGGCTGCCATGTGCCTTTTACTGAGGAATGTCTTCCGTCTGGCCACTCTACAATACAGGCCTGATTGGTGGAGTGCTGCAGAGATGGTTGTTCTTCTGGAATGTTCTCCTCTCTCAACAGAGAAACGCTAGAACTCTGTCAGAGTGACCATCAGGTTCTTGTTCACCTCCCTGACTAAGGCCCTTCTTCCCCGAATGCTCAGTTTGGCTGGGCAGCCCGCTCTAGGAAGAGTCCTGGTGGTTCCAAACTTCTTCCATTTACAGATGACAGAGGCCACTGTGCTCATTGGGACTGCAATTGGGGCAGAAATGTTTCTGTACCCTTCCTGAGCTCTGTGCCTCGATACAATCCTGTATCGGAGGTCTACAGACAATTCCTTGGACTTCATGGCTTGGTTTGTGCTCTGACATGTACTGTTAGCTGCGGGACCTTATATAGACAGGTGTGTGCCTTTCCAAATAATGTCCAATTAACTGAATTTACCACAGGTGGACTCCAGTCAAGTTGTAGAAACATCTCAAGGATGATCAGTGGAAACAGCATACACCTGAGCTCAATTTTGAGTGTCATGACAAATGTTGTGAATATTTATGTACTGTACATGTGATTTTGTTTTTCAATAACTTTGCAAAGATTTCAAACAAACTTCGCGTTTCATCATAGGATGTCTACTGGAGCCGTGGAGACCACTCCAGTAGATGTCCTATGACGAAACGCGTAGGAAGGGGCCATACGTCATACGTCACTTCCGGTTAGTCTGTGGCACGCGGACGACACGGTGGACTTCCTGGTTATTGTTTGATAAAACGCTTGTTCTTTCTACTTAAATACTGCGGGGGGAGATGGCTGGAGACAAGGAGTAATTACAAGCGTTAGATTAACGTCCATGCGAGTACCCCCTGGTGGGGGGCACTTTCTGGTGAGTGTTTAGCGACTGGGAGAGCACTGAGTGGATCACCAGCACACAAGTTTGGAGTGAAGTGAAGTTGCTTACCATATAATATCACCCACCAAAGATATTTATGGACTTTTGGATTATATCTTTTAATCAAATAGTTTGTTGTGGCACATTTTTTTTATTATATTTCAATCAACCATTGTGTTTGGGCATATTATTTTTGTTTTATTGTTTTACAGTCAATTTTGGAGAATATAATTTTCACATATAATATTACTGTTTTTGGGTTGTCACATATAATCTTCACGAACGTATTTTGAACACTAGCGGTGTCACACATTTTATACTATGAATTTTTCAGCAATCTAATAAGCATCTGTTGTGATTTTACAGATTATTAACACCAGGGTTGTATACATCAATCAGTTTAATAGTCTCTACTATATAGTAGGAATACGTCCCTACACACACACACCTCTTAAAGGGACACACCACTATATGTACATAAGCACAATATATTAGCACTTTGATAATTTATTCCTTTTTAGCGGAATATCTAGTAGTTTATCACCTAAATTCTCACCTTTCAATATATATGGGAAGTCCTAAAAACATTGAAGCTTACCAGCATCCTGGAAAATGTATGTGAACAGAAAAAAATTAAAATAAATAAAATATATAAAAAAATCTATCATTCCTTTCAGAGCAGCGCCATACCCACTAAAATCAGATTATATTATGGGGTATTGTTTGTAGAATTTTGAGGAAAATAATGAACTTAATCCATTTTGGAATAAGGTTGTAACATAAAAAAATGTGGAGAAAGTGAAGCGCTGTGAATACTTTCCAGATGCACTGTACTAGCAATCACACCTAGTGTATAGAATGGCTTCATATAACAATATAAAAGGGAGCTAGACTGCCAACCAGGGCCTAAAGCATATACAGTATCTCCCAAAAGTGAGTACACCCCTCACATTTTTGTAAATATTTTATTATATCTTTTTATGTGACAACACTGAAGAAATTACACTTTGCTACAATGTAAAGTAGTGAGTGTACAGCTTGTATAACAGTGTAAATGTGTTGTCCCCTCAAAATAACTCAAGACACAGCCATTGATGTCTAAACTGCTGGCAACAAAAGTGAGTACACCCCTAAGTGAAAATGTCCAAAGTGGGCCCAAAGTGTCAATATTTTGTGTGGCCATCATTATTTTCCAGCACTGCCTTAACCCTCATGGGCATGGAGTTCACCAGAGCTTCACAGGTTGCCACTGGAGTCCTCTTCCATAGTGTTTAGTGAACCTGAACTGTAAAGTTCGGGTCCGTACCGAACTTTTGGGTGTCCGGGACCTGGACCCGAACCCAGACTTTTCAAAAAAAGTCCGGGTTCGGGTCCGGGGTTCTGGCAATTTTACTAAAAGTTCTGAAAAGTGCTGTAAAAAAGTCCTGGAAAGTTCTAGAGGTCTGCAAAAGGAAGGAGAATGGGGGTAAGGGTCGGACAAGTGCCCTACAAAGAAATGGGGATAGGAAAATGAGATATCACTGTTCTTAGAACAGTGATCTGGCTTCTCCCCGCTAATTGATAGTTTTCACACACAGTTAGAAGATAATTGTAGAACAGTGATATGATATCACTGTTCTACAATGTAGAACAGTGATATCATATCACTGTTCTACAATTATCTTCTAACTGTGTGTGAAAACTATCAATTAGCGGGGAGAAGCCAAATCACTGTTCTAAGAACAGTGATATGAGATATCACTGTTCTTAGAACAGTGATCTGGCTTCTCCCCGCTAATTGATAGTTTTCACACACAGTTTGCAGATGTTCTAAGAACAGAGATATGGCTTCTCCCGGCTAATGTATACTTTTCTCACAGAGTTTTAAGATGATTGTAGAATGTACAATCATCTTAAAACTGTGTGATAAAAGTATAAATTAGCTGGGAGAAGCCATATCACTGTTCTTAGAACAGTGATATGGCTTCTCCCCGCTAATTTATACTTTTCTCACACAGTTTTAAGATAGTCCACATCCACCTCCATTTTTGTTTTTTTTATGTTATTTTTTTTATTATTATTTTCAGTTATTTCCCTATCCCCATTTCTTTGTAGGGCACTTATCTGACCCTTACCCCCATTTCCCTTCCTTTTGCAGACCTCTAGGACTTTCTTACAGCCATTTTTGTGCCTAAAAGTTTGGGTCCCCATTGATTTCAATGGGGTTCGGGGTCCGGGTCAAAGTTCGGGTTCTTTGTCCCGAAGTTCGGCCGAACCAGCAGAACCCGAACTTCCAGAGGTTTGCTCAACTCTACTCTTCCACTCCTCCATGACAACATCATGGAGCTGGTGGATGCTGGAGACCTTGCGCTCCTCCACCTTCCATTTGAGGATGCCCCACAGATGCTCACTAGGGTTTAGGTCTGGAGACATGTTTGGGGTGATTGGGGTGATTATCATGTTTCAATATGCCCTGTGGCCCAGTCTCCAAAGGGAGGGGATCATGCTCTGCTTCATTATGTCACAGTAAATGTTGGCATTCATGGTTCCCTCAATGATCTGTAGCTCCCCAGTGCCAGCAGCTCTTATGCAGCTCCAGACCATGACATTCCCACCACCATGCTTGACAGTACGCAAGACACACTTGTCTTTTTACTCCTCACCTGGTTGCCGCCACACATGCTTGACACCATCTGAGCCAAATAAGTTTATCTTGGTCTCATCAGACCACTGGACATGGTTCCAGTAATCCATGACCTTAGTCTGCTTGTCTTCAGCAAACTGTTTGTGGGCTTTCTTGTGCATCATCTTTAGAAGAGGCTTCCTTCTGAGACGACAGCCATGCAGGCCGATTTGATGCAGTGTGCGGCGTATGGCAATGGCAATGGCAATCTTCTTGTAGCGTAGGCCATCTTTATGTAGAGCAACAATTCTTTTTTTCAGATCCTCAGAGAGTTCTTTGCCATGAGGTGCCATGTTGAACTTCTAGTGACCAGTATGTGTGAGTGAGAGCGATGGCATCAAATTTAACACACCTGCACCGAGTCACGTGACACTGGGGAGGGAAAATGTCTAACTGAGCCCAATTTGACATTTTCACTTAGGGGTGTACTCACTTTTGTTGGCAGTGGTTTAGACATTAAGCTGTGTGTTGAGTTATTTTGAGGGGGCAGCAAATTTACACTGTTATACAAGCTGTACACTCACTACTTTAGATTGTAGAAAAGTGTAATTTCTTCAGTGTTGTCACATGAAAAGATATAATAAAATATTTACAAAAATGTGAGGGGTGTACTGACTTTTGGTAGATACTGTATACACATATGTAGCCAATGTGGGGGGGCAATAGGCTAATGCAATAGGCTGTGCACACCTATGAACTCTTGTATGCTTGCAGTTGCTTGCAGTTCTGCATGCCCAATACAACTGACATATTTTTTGCTCTCATTTATCTAAAATATTTGTACATATATGAGTGAGGATATTTTTATGTTGATAATTGTATTATGCATTAATAAAAATATTGAAAAGAGAGAAAAAAATGTTTTTATTTACATATATTTCTCCAGCTTTAACCACTTGCCGAGCAGCCACTGTACATATTCGGTGGCAGGTCGGCTCTCCTGCACAAACCGCCATACCCATACAGCGGTCTATGCCTGTGAAACTATGGGCACACGTGCCACGCCACGGTAGTTCACCCGCGGGTCCCGCGGACTTGATGTCCGCCGGCGACCTGCGATATGGTACACAGAGGCAGAATGGGGATCTGCCTATGTAAGCAAAGTGAATCCCTGTTCTGACGGGACATCTTCAATGTCTGTGGTGTTCCATTGAGCACAGCCCCCACACAGTTAGAACACACCCAAGGAACACAGTTAACCCCTTGATCGTCCCCTAGTGTTAACCCCTTCCCTGACAGTGTCATTTATACATTGATCAGTGCATTTTTTTTAGCACTGATTAATGTAATAATGAGCTAAAACCATAAAATGCTGCACTAATAATAACTAGAGTTGAGCGAACACCTGGACATTCGGGTTCTGCGGGTTTGGCTGATCTTTCCGGAAACGTTCAGGTTCGGTACTGAACGTCATCCGAACTTTACCCCGAACCCCATTGAATTCAATTGTGACCCGAACTTTTCGGCACAAAAATGACTGTAAAAAAGTTCTGGAAAGTGCTAGAGGGCTGCAAAAGGAAGAAAAATGAGATATGTTATTAGATCTGCAATCTGTCCCTTAAGATCGATCTGTAATGCAGGATGAGAGATTGTTCTGTAATCAGATTGTTCTGTAATGCAGGATGAGAGATCGTTCTGTAATCAGATCTTTCTGTACTGTTAAAGATAAACAATCTGTCCCTCAAAGCAGTAGTAGTAATCTCTACCTAGTTATTATCACTGCAATCTGTCCCTCACAATCTGTCCCTCACAATCTGTCCCTCACAGCGCCAGCAGCATCCTCTCCCTACACTAACCTACACTAGTAGGCATGGCTGTGATGGCTTCTAGGGAAAACCAATGAAACGCTTGTTGATTGGCTGCGCTGCAGCTATTTAACATGCGTGATAAAATACCAGAACCCAGAACCCGAACCCGAACGTTTTCTAAAACGTTTGGGTTCAGAACATGGACACCCCAAAGTTCGGTACGAACCCGAACGTTATAGTTCGGGTTCGCTCAACTCTAATAATAACCACATCTGATCTGTAAGGAGGGTGTATCAATTTCCGTGCATTAAATACTGTTGCAATGTTGAAACAGCATTAATGAAACTGTAACTAAAATAAAAATAAAATAAACTGTAACAATTGTATTGTATCTTCTTATAATAGTTCATCAATATTATTCAGTGATCTAGTAAAAATGTGAAAAAAGACAATTTCCAGGAAAATGTCCAAAAACATATATTCCCGTATCTTCAGATATCCTCAAAATATTTGCCTTATATGGATTCACCACTGTGCTCCCCCATTAGAAAAGCGCTCACCTTAAAAAGTGTGACCTCACACTTAAGTTCAGTCAAAGTACGCATTTAGTCACTCAGGACTAGCAGGTGTTGATCTTTTCTCCTTATAGCTCCGTCAGTGTTCCTCCATTTTAATTCAGTGTATGTGGAAAAGAAAAAGCTGCATATATCGCTTATATCATTTTTAAAATTCAAATGACATTTATTAAAATATGTGCATAAAACTCACATTTGATAGGTGCTCCAGTGCACCAACTGTATACAGCATGTAACAAATAGCAATCCACGGTACTGCATCAAATGCGGTAGAGCATTCGTGAGGTCAGGCACTGATGTTGGACTAGAAGGCCTGGCTTGCAGTCTCCGCTCTAATTCATGCTAGTCAAGTTCCTCCACTCCAAACTCGCTCATCCATGTCTTTATGGACCTTACTTTGTGCACTGCTCCAAATCATTTGGTGGAGGGGGGATTATGGTGTGGGGTTGTTTTTCAGGGGTTGAGCTTGGCCCCTTCCAGTGAAGGGAACTCTTAAGGCATCAGCATACCCTGATATTTTGGACAATTTCATACTCCCAACATTGTGGGAACAATTTGGGGATGGCCCCTTCCTGTACCAACATGAATACGCACCAGTTGTGTAAGCAAAGTACTTAAAGACATGGATGAGTGAGTTTGGGGTGGAGGAACTTGACCAGCATGCACCTCAACCCGATAGAATGCTTTTGGGATGAATTAGAGAGGAGACTGTGAGCCAGGCCTTCTCGTCCACATAAATGTCTGAACTCACAAATACGCTTCTGGCAGAATGGTCAAACATTCCCATAGACACTCCTAAACCTTGTGGACAGCCTTCCCAGAAGAGTTGAAGCTGTTATAGCTGCAAAGGGTGGGCCAACTCAATATTGAACCCTACGGACTAAGGCTGGGATGCCAATAAAGTTCATGTGTGTGTAAAGGCAGGCGTCCCAATACTTTTGTTAATATAGTGTGTGTGTGTGTGTGTGTGTGTGTGTGTGTGTATATGTATATATTTTTACACACACACACACACACACATACACAGATGTGCATGTGCATATGAGCATTTGCCTAATAACCCCTGCTTCTGGCCTGGAATAGCAATAGTTCTTCCATGAGAACATGTTGCCTTTGCTCCACTCTCTCTTCCCACTTCCCCCTTCCCCTTCTGGAGTTTCTGACCCAGACACACAGGGACAGGAAGTGATGTGCATATAGTAAATAAACTCTGTGAGCATTCAGCAGTACTGCCACTTACAGACAGTAGAGGGCAGCAGATGTATGCAGAATGTACTCAGAGTATATGTAAAGCATATTATTACATCTCTCAACATAAATATGTCTTCAGATGTTATTTTTTTTATAAATAAAGGCACCTCAAATTATACACATAGCAATATGAATAACAACTGGAATTTCCCTTTAAATACCTGTATTATATTTCCTTTTATTACAGGATGTGTACGCACATAGAGACTATGGATTTGTGACAAAGCAGGGGGCTACAAAGCCTTGATGTTTTTGGGGTGGATAGCAGGGGATCACTGTGAGGGTGACTGTAGATCCCATCCTAGTAGAAGTGAAACCCCATGGGTCTGTAGGCCTGTGCCTGTTTCAAATCTCTGTTGGTTTCTTGCTATTCATTGAAAGTTAATGCACTGATCCAATTATCCCTGTAGCTGTATCATTGTAAAGTGAGAAGGCTTTACATATTCTTTTCCTGTCTCTAATAATTGTTCCCTATAAAGCTGTCAATAAACATGACAACATTGCCTTGTAACTGAACACATCACATGGAAATATCAGGTATATGGGTGATCTGTATGTAACCAGATACCCAGCCGCTGGGTCTAAATATACTTCCAATTACAAAGCATTATTGGTAAAGGAAAAAAGAGACACAAAAGCTTTTCTTTCTCTGCAGTTCCAGAGGAGGCTGGAAATAGTGCCTGCATTTATACAGAAATAAACTCATCTGTAGATTGAGACTGGGGAGATTTTTATTGCTTGCAGTTGTCCTTAGATGTTCAGCTACAATGGAGGTATTTCCTTAACAACTAGAAGCACACAGTCTGATAAACTGATGCCTGAGTCTGCTACATAGCACTTCACATGCCATGGATCACTGGATTCACCTAAATACAGTGTAGGGAAGTGTCATTTTGTACACTATCTGTGAGTTTATTTACATTCATGCCTGGCAACTAGGGATGAGCTCCCAGTTCGAGTCAAACATTATGGGGCGTTGGCGGGAACTTCGCGCTCCCCATAATGCATTCCAATGGCGGCAAAATGCCGCCTGCTGATTGGCCAAAGCATGCACATGACCTGCATGCTTTGGCCAATCAGCGGGCGGCCTGCTATGAGAGCTATGATTGGCTAAAGGCAGGGTGCCTTTAGCCAATCATTGCTCAGTAGCCTCAATCCACGCTCCACACTATATAAAGCCGTTTGTACAGCGGCTCTATGTAGTGTGTGTTGGCGACGGTGCTGGAGTGATTAGATAGAGAGAGTTTAGGTTGGGGATTGCAGGCAGTTTAGCTAGATAGCTAATTGTGAAAAAAAAGATAGATTGTATATAGATCGCCTATCTATCTATCTATCTATCTATCTATCTATCTATCTATCTATCTATCTATCTATCTATCTATCTATCTGTCAGTTATTGCAGGCAGGTTAGTGTAGTGAAATATATTCTAGATAGATAGGGCTATCTGTATACAGCGAGGCAGTGCAAGAATACATATATACCTTCCTAGTGTATATATATATATATATATATATATATATAATGCAATGCCTTTAGTGTAGCAGATTATATACAGCTAATTCAGTGTATAGTATATAGCATCAGCTTAGGCATTTATATAAAATATATACAGTCTAGTGTATATATATACAGTGGGGCAAAAAAGTATTTAGTCAGCCACCAATTGTGCAAGTTCTCCCACTTAAAAAGATGAGAGAGGCCTGTAATTTTCATCATAGGTACTCTTCAACTATGAGAGAGAGAATGAGAAAAAAAATCCAGAAAATCACATTGTCTGATTTCTAAAGAATTTATTTGCAAATTATGGTGGAAAATAAGTATTTGGTCAATAACAAAAGTTCATCTCAATACTTTGTTATATACCCTTTGTTGGCAATGACAGAGGTCAAACGTTTTCTGTAAGTCTCCATAAGGTTTTTACACACTGTTGCTGGTAGTTTGGCAGATCTCCTCTGCAGATCTCCTCTAGAGCAGTGATGTTTTGGGACTGTCATTGGACAACACGGATTTTCAACTTCCTCCAAAGATTTTCTATGGGGTTGAGATCTGGAGCCTTGCTAGGCCACTCGAGGACCTTGAAATGCTTATTACGAAGCCACTCCTTCGTTGCCCGGGCAGTGTGTTTGGGATCATTGTCATGCTGAAAGACCCAGCCACCTTTCATCTTCAATGCTCTTGATGATGGAAGGAGGTTTTTACTCAAAATCTCACGATACATGGCCCCATTCATTCTTTCCTTTACACAGATCAATTGTCCTGGTCCCTTTGCAGAAGAACAGCCCCAAAGCATGATGTTTCCACACCCATGCTTCACAGTAGGTATGGTGTTCTTTGGATGCAACTCAGCATTCTTTCTCCTCCAAACACGACAAGTTGAGTTTTTCCCAAAAAATTTATATTTTGGTTTCATCTGACCATATGACATTCTCCCAATCCTCTTCTGGATCATCCAAATGCTCTCTAGCAAACTTCAGACGGGCCTGGCTTAAGTAGGGGGACACGTCTGGCACTGCAGGATTTAAGTCCCTGGCGGCGTAGTGTGTTACTGATGGTAGCCTTTGTTACTTTGGTCCCAGCTTTCTGCAGGTCATTCACTAGGTCCCCCCGTGTGGTTCTGGGATTTTTGCTCACCGTTCTTGTGATCATTTTGACCCCATGGGGTGAGACCTTGCATGGAGCCCCAGATCGAGGGAGATTATCAGTGGTCTTGTATGTCTTCCATTTTCTAATAATTGCTCCCACAGTTGATTTCTTCACACCAAGCTGCTTACCTATTGCAGATTCAGTCTTCCCGGCCTGGTGCAGGGCTACAATTTTGTTTCTGGTGTCCTTTGACAGCTCTTTGGTCTTGGCTTTAGTGGAGTTTGGAGTCTGACTGTTTGAGTTCAAACAGGTGCCAGTAATACAGGTAACGAGTGGAGGGCAGAGGAGCCTCTTAAAGAAGAAGTTACAGGTCTGTGAGAGCCAGAAATCTTGCTTTTTTGTTGGTGACCAAATACTTATTTTCCACCATAATTTGCAAATAAATTCTTTAAAAATCAGACAATGTGATTTTGTGGATTTTTTTTCTCATTCTGTCTCTCATAGTTGAAGTGTACCTATGATGAAAATTGCAGGCCTCTCTCATCTTTTTAAGTGGGAGAACTTGCACAATTGGTGGCTGACTAAATACTTTTTTGCCACACTGTATATATATGTATATATATATATATATATATATATATATACACGCAGCTTATTGAGTGTACACTATATATTGGTGCATTTGGGGTGTACATACGGTATATAGTGTATTAAAGTATATACAGCCTGGTATATATATATATATATATATATATATATATATATATATATATATGTATATACACACACAGCGTATTGAGTATACACTATATCGGTGCATTCGGCAAGGTGCGGCATATAGTACACGTGGTGTCTTAAAATATATACAGGCTAGTGTGTATATATATCTATACACACACGCAGTGTATTGAGTGTACACTATGTATTGGTGCATTTGGGGTGTACGTGCGGTATATAGTACACTTGACCTGGTGTATTAAAATATATACAGCCTGGTATATATATATACACACAGCGTATTGAGTACTGAGTGTACACTATATATCAGTGCATTTGGGGGTGTACGGTATATAGCACACTACTTGACGTGGTGTCTTAAAATATATACAGTCTAGTGTATACATATATACACACAGCGTATTTAGTGTACACTATATATCAGTGCATTCGGGGGTGTAAGGTATACAGCACACTACTTGACGTGGTGTCTTAAAATATATAGTCTAGTGTATACAGATATAAACGCAGCGTATTGAGTGTACACTATATATCAGTACATTCAGGGTGTACGGTATATAGCACACTACTTGTTGTGGCGTGTTAAAATATATAGAGTCTAGTGCATATATATATATATATATATTATATATATATATATATATATATATATGTATATATATATATACACGCAGCGTATTGAGTGTACACTATATATCGGTGCATTCGGGGTGTACGTACGGTACACTTGACCTGGTGTATTAAAATATATACAGCCTGTTATATATATATATATAAATATACACACGGCATATTGAGTGTACACAATATATTGGTGCATTCAGCAGTGTACAGTATATAGTACATGTGGTGTCTTAAAATATATACAGTCTAGTGTATATATATATATATATATATATATATATTATATATATATATATATATACGT
>BLSH010128238.1:306726-343339 GCA_018402905.1 Glandirana rugosa | reverse complement strand
TCAGTCAGGCCGGAAGGTAGTAAAGTGTGGTGTGAAGAACCACACTTTGTGGTGTGAAGAAGGGGGTCTCACCCATTTTTCTTGGAGGATGATCCTGGAGTTGCGGTGCACTTTCTCTTAGATGGGGTCCGATGCCAGTAGGATTCAGGGAAGGCCTGGAAGATAGGGATGTGATCTTGCCAGCCTGGTAGCTCCACTGGTGCTAAGTTAAGATCCTTCAGGAAGGCTGGGAGATCCTCTGGGAACCGCAATGTGGCTATCAAGCATGTGGGGAAGCCCCATTTATTTTCAATAAATTTTATTAAAGTTTTTGCATACAAAACATTGAAATATCAACATCTATATTCAAAATATGACATACATAAAGCTTTTATAAAGTGTCACATATATCAAACTAGGACTGAGAGATAAGGCGTATCCTATTTTAAGTGAACATCGACTTAGCCTTGTGCTTGAGAAATATAAGGCAAAAGATCCAAAAGAGGGAGCTATTACATTGGTACAGGCGGTCCCCGGGTTACAAACAAGATAGGGACTGTAGGTTTGTTCATAAGTTGAATTTGTTTGTAAGTCGGAACAGGTAAATTTTTTAAGTGTAGCTTCAGCCAAAACAAATATTTTTAAGCTTTTTGGATAGCATAGGGAAGTGCTAACACTCCTGTAATGTTTGTTTTTCTGTCCATGTTTCTGTTCAAAAGATTTCACCTCACTTCCTGTCCCAATGATAATTGGATTTGGAAAATTTTGTGTTGTTGTGGAAACAAACCTCGGTGATAAAGCATCAGTGGAGACCCCTTTTCCCCATAATAACTCTTACAGGAGTGAATTTCCCTTCCTAGGGGGAGATTTCCTCTCACTTCCTGTTGTCTCCCTCCGTTTGTAAGTAGGAGTCGTTCATAAGTCGGATGTTCATAACTAGGGGACTGCCTGTACTGAGATCACCAACAATCAGGTCAACAGGTAGATAAACACTTATAACAGTAAAAAAGCTAGGGTGGAGGTTATATTTGCCACTGAAAGGCCATTTTGTGGCCCGGTAGCTGCCCCCCCACCCCGAACTCCGAATGAGGGTCAGCCCCCCCGGCCACCCCTGTAGTGAGCTCCGCCCGGAGGACCCCGAAGGGGGGCCACCCACCACCGACACCCACATGGGGACTCGCTGTGCCGGGGGAAGAGTGCCACACCCCCCTCAGCACCCCCTGGGCGGGAGCTACCTCCATACCCAGCCATGGGTTGACTCTAACAATTCCTAAACAAAGGAACAGTTGTACATACTGTGACCAACCTTTGGGAGAAAGATTTTCTATAGCCTATTGAGGCGCCGTATATAAAGAAAAAACTTATAACAAAAAGCAAAAGTATGAACCAAGGAGAGTATAGAAGTGAAGGGAAAAAGAAGAAAGGGATAGTATTAGATTGAGTGGGAAAGAAGAGGTGGCTGTTGCTTCATACTGTAATCTAGCGATCTTGGCTCCTTAGAGGCCAGGAGTTAGTGAGACTCCTACAAAGTTTTCCCAAGGTTCCCAGACCATCTCGAATTTGTGTAGATTGTCCAGAAGGATGCTAGCTAGCCTTTCCTGGGTCATAAGCCAAGAGATTTTCCGGATAGCTGCCTTCGGGGAAACCCGTTCTAGTTTCCATGCTTTTGCAATCATGATTTTGGCTCCTAACAAAATAAATTGGATTAATTTTCTGTTAGCTTTAGTGGGATTAGGGATGTGATCGTTTAAGAGGGCAATAGTTGGAAACCTTGGGAGTTTGTTGCCTGTAACCTTATGGATAATGCGGAAAATTGTGGTCCAATATGGGCGTATTCTTGGACATTCCCACCAAATGTGAGCAAACGTGCCCTGGAGCTTGCACCCTCTGAAGCTGAGAGGGTCATAATTTGGAATAAACCTGTGTAACCTAGCCGGAGAGAGGTACCATCTCAACATCACTTTTAAACTGGCTTCCGAGATATTAGTGTTAAGTATGCCCTTGTAGGATCTAGAACAAGCTGTTTGCCATTTGTCCAGCTCCCATTCAAATTGCAGTTCTGACTCCCAATTGGTCATAAAAGTTGCTTTCCTGATAGGGAGCGTGAGAGCTTCATAAATGAGTGAGATGCCCCCTTTCTGTAAAGATGGTTGACCGCACCACCGTTCATAGGATGTGAAACTAGGTGGGAGAGGCTTCACTTTCCAAATTTTATGAAGGAAGTTCGATATTTGGTGGAATCTAAAAATCTTTGAGTTAGGGAGTTCCAAAGCATTTACACAATGCTCAAACGAGATCGGGCCAGTAGTTGTAAAGAAGTGTCCTATACGGAACATACCTTTGTTAAGCCACCACTGAAAGGCTTTAATGTTCAAACCCGGAGTGAACTCCGGGTTATTAAGAGGTGAGCTAAAGGTCTGACTGAGGAGACCAAGGAGGAGTGATGTTTGATTTTATCCCACAGGGCTAATTCATTGGATAGAGAGGGAGCTAAAATGGGGGGTCTCTCTTTGGGAGAGCCCCACAGGAGAAAATCCAGGGTGTGACGAGGGGTAGCTTCCCTCTCTATCCGGACCCAGTCCTGTTTCTCCTGTCTGGAGTATATGGAAGACAATTGAGCTAGTCTAGCTGCTTGGAAGTATTTCTCTAGATGTGGGAGACCCACACCACCCTTGAGCCTATTGAGGAATAGGGTTTGCTGGGGGATCCTATATCCTGCGCTTCCCCAGATAAACTTAAGAATTTTGCTCTGAAAAGAAATAATGTGGTCTTTTCGGATAGGGACGGGCAATGAGCGAAAGAGGTAAAGGAGCCTAGGAAGTAATGTCATTTTGACTGAATTGATTCTTCCCAACCACGAGATATTTTGCCTAGACCAAGTTTTAAGATCTGCCTCAAGTTTGCGGAATAGGGGGGGATAATTGGAGCTATAGAGGGTTTCATATTTGG
This sequence comes from Glandirana rugosa, assembly GCA_018402905.1. Taxonomy (NCBI): domain Eukaryota; kingdom Metazoa; phylum Chordata; class Amphibia; order Anura; family Ranidae; genus Glandirana; species Glandirana rugosa. The sequence continues at coordinate 340,411 of BLSH010128238.1, read as the reverse complement.
AGGTGAGATTTATCCCTAAATAAGTAATTGAGGAGTCACTCCACTTAAATTTAAAGTCTGTTTTAAGTTTGGAGGTAACCTCCGGAGGTAAAGAGATGTTCAGCGCTTGAGATTTGGAGTAGTTGACCCGGAGGCCCGAAATTTCGGAGAAATTATTAAGAAGCCGACAGAGAGAGGGAAGCGTAGACATTGGGGATGTTATGAACACTAGCAAGTCATCCGCAAATAACCCACATTTATGTTCCTGCTTACCACATAAGACTCCTTTGATATCTTGATTGTTTTTAATGGCTGTAGCTAGAGTCCCTATTGCAATAGCGAAGAGTAATGGGGATAGAGGGCATCCCTGTCTTGTGCCTGTCTTAATCGAAAACGAGTTGGAGTAGAATCCATGCATCTTAATCATAGCTTGCAGGAAGGAATATAGGGCTCCCATCAGGCTCAGGCATCTTTCTCCAAAACCCCAATGTTTCAACAAGGAGAATAGGTAGGTCCAAGAGACTGAATCAAACGCTTTACATAAGTCCAGCGAAAGGAGTGCAGTTAAAGCACATCTTGTTCGTTTCATTTCAAATCCATTGTGGTGGCGTATAGAGCCAAAAAGATTAGAATTGTGTCAATGTCCCAATATTTATGGACCTGACTGTATACCCACTGCTGCTTTTACACTAAAAAGGAAGTAGAATTGAAGCCATGTGATGGCATTGGATACAGCAAAATAAAGGTAGAAAAACTGGGATTTTTTCATTTTGAGACATAAGGCTGAACTTAGTTCACATTAATGATTGTAGGGGAGAATTTAAGTGTAAGGGTGGTCTTTCACTTTAAAATGCAATTTCTTATACAACTTGTGCATTAGAGAAAATTTATACTCAGAGTTGAAATACATATACCTGACCTATCCTACCTACTGAATGGTATGTAATCCTGTTCAGTCAAGCCAGTCTCCAGACACCCCTATCAGATAGCATAGCTAGGCTCCTGACCTCATTTTATTCCACTCCTGTTAATCAGTACAGTTTGGTCACAGAGCCACTCCAGCCTTTCTTTGGAAAGTAACAGAGCAGCAGTTCACTGCTGAAATAATTCTTATGCTCTCCTCTCATGTAAGAACGTTTCCAGTGTTAGATGGACAGCTATGTGCCATGCAACAGAGTCCAACTAACTCACATTGGTCCCTTTACTCTATAGGTCCTGTTAGGTTACAATCAAATAGAAACAAATATGCAACACAAATAAATTAACCACTAGAGATCCGCGCTATAGACGAAAGACGTCTACAGCGCGGATCTGAAAATCCGGGTGGACGGCCATGGACGTCCGCCCCTTTACACGCCCCCTGCGCGCACTGGGCGGCGGCGGCGCGCGCGGCCGCCTCACGCTGCGTGGGCGTGCCCCCGGGTCGGGCGGACTCGATGTCCGCTCCTGACCCGCGATCGCCTTACAGAGCTGTAGAACGGAGAACCGCCGATGTAAACACGGCGGTTCCCCGTTCTGTGACAGGGGACAAACAGATCTACTGATCCCTGTCACTGGGATCAGTTAGATCTGTTATGTCCCGACCAGCCCATTCCCCCCCACAGTTAGAACACACCCAGGGAACATTGTTAACCCCTTCGCTGCCCCCTGCAGGTTAACCCCTTCACTGCCAATGACATTTATACAGTAATCAGTGGACATTTAAATTTCTGATCGCTGAATAAATGTCATTGATCCCAAAAAAGTGTCAAAAATGTCCGACATGTCCGCCCCAATATCAAAGTCCCGATAAAAATCGCAGATCGCCGCCATTACTAGTAAAAAAAATAATAATAATAAAAACGGCATAAATCAATTCCCATAGTTGTAGACGCGATAACTTTTGCGCAACCCAATCAATAAACGCCGATTGCGATTTTTTTTACCAAAAATATGTAGAAGAATATAAATCGGCCAAACCCAATGAATAATTTTTTTTTATTTTTTATTTTTGGATATTTACTAGAGCAAAAAGTAAAAAATATTGTTCTTTTTTCAAAATTGTCGCTCTTGGTTTTGTTTATAGCGCAAAAAATAAAAACCGCAGAGGTGATCAAATACCACCAAAAGAAAGCTCTATTTGTGGGGAAAAAAGGACATCAATTTTATTTGGGTACAACGCCGCACGACCGCGCAATTGTCATTCAAAATGCGACAGTGCTGAAACCTGAAAATTGGTCTGGGCAGGAGGGGGGTTTAAGTGCCCAGTAAGGAAGTGGTTAATTAAATCACAACTAAACCATAGAAAAAAAAGAGAAAAACAAAATATATATACTGTGTATATACAGTATCTCACAAAAGTGAGTACACCCCTCACATTTTTGTAAACATTTTATTATATTTTTTCATGTGACAACACTGAAGAAATTACACTTTGCTACAATGTAAAGTAGTGAGTGTACAGCTTGTATGACAGTGTAAATTTGCTGTCCCCTCATAATAACTGAACACACAGCCATTGATGTCTAAACCACTGGCAACTAAGTGAAAATGTCCAAATTGGGCCCAATCAGCCATTTTCCCTCCCCGGTGTCATGTGACTCGTTAGTGTTACAAGGTCTCAGGTGTGAATGGGGAGCAGCACGGTGGCCAAGACAATACAGCTGTTTAACAGGACAGGTTCAACTCAGAACAGAACCTCACCATGGTGGACCAAAGTAGTTGAGTACACGTGCTCAGCGTCATATCCAGATGTTGTCTTTGAGAAATAGACGTATGAGTGCTGCCAGCATTGCTGCAGCAGTTGAAGGGGTGGGGGTCAGCCTGTCAGTGCTCAGACCATACGCCACACACTGCATAAAATTGGTCTGCATGTCTGTCATCCCAGAAGGAAGCCTCTTCTAAAGATGATGCACAAGAAAGCCCACAAACAGTTTGCTGAAGGCAAGCAGACTAAGGACATGGATTACTGGAACCATGTCTGGTGGTCTGATGAGACCAACATAAACGTATTTGGTTCAGATGGTGTCAAGCGTGTGTGGTGGCTACCAGGTGAGGACTACAAAGACAAGTTTGTCTTGCCTACAGTCAAGCATGGTGGTGGGAGTGTCATGGTCTAGGGCTGCATGAGTGTTGCCAGCACTGGGGAGCTACAGTTCATTGAGGGAACCACGAATGCCATCATGTACTGTGACATACTGAAGCAGAGCATGATCCCCTCCCTTCGGAGCCTGGGCCACGGGGCAGAATTCCAATATGATAAGGACCCTAAACATCTCCAAGACAACCACTGCCTTGCTAAAAAAGCTGAGGGTAAAGGTGATGGACTGGCCAAGCATGTCTCCAGACCTAAACCCTATCGAGCGCCTGTGGGACATCCTCAAACGGAAGGTGGAGGAGCGCAAACTCTCTAACATCCACCAGCTCTGTGATGTCGTCATGGAGGAGTGGAAGAGGACTTCAGTGGCAACCTGTGAAGCTCTGGTGAGCTCCATGCCCAAGAGGGTTTAGCCAGTTTTGGAAAATAATGGTGGCCACACAAAATATTGACACTTTGGGCCCAATTTGGACATTTTCACTTAGGGGTGTACTCACTTTTGTTGCCAGCAGTTTAGACATCAATGGCTGTGTGTTAAGTTATTTTGAGGGGACAGCAAATTTACACTGTTATACAAGCTGTACACTCACTACTTTACATTGTAGCAAAGTCATTTCTTCAGTGTTCTCACATGAAAAGATATAATAAAATATTTACAAAAATGTGAGGGGTGTACTCACTTTTTTGAGATACTGTATATATAAATATATATACATATATATATATATATATATATATATATATATATATATATTTTAGTCTAGTAATTGTGAAACAATGCATGTGTGTGTTTTATTTTCCAGGCTATATTTATCTAATTTACTAAAAAAAAATGTGTTGTTTATATAGCACCCTCCTACATAGGCTGCTAGTAAGGGTAGGCAAATTTAGTTCTGTGGCTCTCCTGTAATTAGCAGAGCAGCATGTGATTTCTTTAGGCTGCTCTGGGCTCTGCAGGCTGCAAGTTTGATTGCTTCCCCCTGTCTTCTGGAGATTTCCAGAATATAGCAGTGAGGAGAGTCAAATGAACAGTCTGCATATTTATGTAGCTCCAGCCAATCTCTCAGGAGGTGTGCCCAGTTGTGGTTGGGGAGGGCATAAATATCTTGGACCCTCAGGGAGCAGTGTTCTTCCTCAAGAGGAGAGGTTCTCAGCCAGAAGGGCTGCTAGCACTTCCTGGAAGTCCAGCTGAAGATTCTGCCTGTTTTTCCAAGGTCCCAGCTGTGCATAGCTTGGGGCCTATTCTGCTGCAAGTTTAAAGGGGGGTTTCACCAAAGGGACTGGAGGGAGACATCCAAGCCCCAGGGACACTGTGGGTATGGATCTGAGAAAGCGGGATCCTTGTAATTGTTGCTGCTGTTAACCCCTGGTCAGTGTTGCCAACCGCCAGTAAATTTACTGACAGTTTGATTTTTACAACTGTCTATAAATATCAGGGTCTGATAATTTGTCATGCCGTGCTGACTTTTTTAAGTGTAAACCGGGCAAACTACTTGATATGGGTATTGTCAGTGTTTCCATGTTGTGTTTAAATATCAATTGTCTTAGTTTTTAATAGGAGTTCAGTTATTTTTCAGGTTGCCAGTAAAAAATGTGCTCTGCCAGTACATTTTCCATGTTTTGCCAGTAAAAAATGCTGCGGGAGGTTGGCAACACTGCCCCTGGTGCACTAGTATTAAGGCTTGCCTCTCCTGGAACATTGTTTATGGTGTCCCAGTGCTGTCCACTTCATGCCCCACTGCTTAAGGGACTATGATGACAAGTAGCTGCTAAGGGAAGAATTCATATTAGTGTTCTGGAGTATCCCACAGCTACCCTAAACCCATCCAAGTTACTCAGCAACAAATTCACAATTTAAAAAAAAACATAAATTCAGCGGCTCTTGTGGGGGTAGCACTACATTTATAAGGCTTAATAGTCCAATATTTGCAAATACAATTGAGTCAGAGCAGTGACTCACCCCCTCTCTCCTTTCTACTTTAGGAATTTCTAAATTGAAAGAGGCAGCCTAAAGGCTTGTGCTGCTCTCTCTTTAGAAAACTAAACGTGTTCTGAGTCATTGATGAATTCTATATTTCTATATCCATTTATTCATAAAACAAATATTTGGTACTATTTATTCTACACAGGAAAGTGTATTATTTAAGAAACGTGATGTGTGGCTGGTTGTGTCCAATCTCTAGTAGCCTTGGGCTGGGGCCTGTATAGGCTTTACAGAAAACTGATACAGTACAGTGTTTAGGAGCAGAACATGCAATGCACCCAAAAAATAAAATAAAATGTCAGCTTTTTTTGGCAAATAAGAAAAATATGATATACCTGTCTCAGGCAAAGTTGCAGGATTATCAGCTGTAGGGTAGGACACTTATGTAATTCTCCCCATTTAACCATAAGATGACCTCATTGCCTGATCCCCAGCTTTGAGAGCTACCTAGATTACATGGTAACCCTGCCCTTGCCAGTTGAGAAACCCCTTAGGATAATATACATGAAGAATGGCCGAAAGCTTCCATGGGAGCTCTTATTGAGTGGAATATTGTTACCTTATTCTCTGGCTGGGGCCAGTAGTCCAAGCATCATGTAGGAAGAAAGCCAGAATCATTTAGGTTCTCCGTAAGGGGAAGCCTGATTACTTTTCCACCTGGGACTAATTGCATTCTCCTTTGGAGGTGTGCTGGGACATTGACCCCCCGCTCCCCCTCACTTGTTTGGTAATGGATCTCTTTTTCTCTCTACATCACTCCTAACTTTCTGTGAATGGCTTGCCATTGCTGAAGCTATGTGCCACCGCCCTATGGGTGGCTGAGTTGCTCTGTAGGACACACTAAGGCTGGATTCACACCTTTGCATTTTTAGTGCTTTTTGCATTTTGCAAATTTGCTCTACAGTCCATTTAACATGGTTTCCTATGGAACACGTTCTGTAGTGCAGATCTGCAAAATTCAAAAAGCACTAAAAATACATAGGTGTGAACCAGGCCTAAGTTAGTAAAAGAGTTTCTCTCTGTGGTCTACTTGCTGATTCTATCAGAATGACCCGGTGCCCTTGGATCACTAGGGGTCCACTGTTGGCAAGGCAGGAACAGGTTGGAAGAGGGCCCTGGGGTTTTGGTAAAGCTAGGCCATGATGAATATTGAAGAGACATTAAAAATAATACATTTATCAAAACAGCACTTATTGTTCACTTTTTTGTACATTGTGTGCCCCAGTTGCTGGGAAATTGACTACATTAATTACAGCAGCCTCTGATACCTCCTGATGTCAGTGATGTCTTCAGCTCTGTAACCCACAGCTCCTCCACCTCCATCTGATGCTGCCGATATTGATGTATAAAAAAACAGAGGCTATGTTGGGGTGCACACTGACACACTGCGATCAATCTTTATTACATGACCAGGTATGGTCATACATTGATAGTACACTTGTAGTGCATTTTGGTATCAAATTCATCCTCTTATGCAGTGGCAGTGGGTGGGTCTTTCCTGCATAGGCTCTTTGTTAGATTGTAGGCTCTCATGAGCAGGACCCTCCTAACCTTCTTGTATTGAATTGTATTGTAACTGTACTGTCTCCCTTTATATTGTATAGTGCTATGCAATCTGTTGGAGCTTTAGAAATCCTGTATAGTAATAATAGATGAAAACGACATGTTAGTGTGGGTCTATGAAGCCTTATATTGTGAGTATAGGCTACGTTATGACATACCCCCGGGGTGAGCCGGGACTCACAGGAAGAAGGATGAATTATGCTAGTTGTCATTCAACTTAAGCAGGCCATACATGGATCGGCCGGCAACATGGCAAAACCACCCCCCGGGCGGCCGGCGGCGGAGCACTACCACCCCCCCCCCCCCTGCTGTATGCCGGTCGGTCCGGCACTTACCCCATCAAGATGGTGGGTGACGGGTGGCAGGCTACGGTGCAGCGGCTCCTCTGCTCCTTGTGTCCTCCTCCAAGGTGCTAGGCATTCATTAAGATCGCCTTTCCTTTCAGCCAATCAGGTGCCGGGTCTCAGACCCGCTCCCTGATTGGCCGGGAGGAGGATCAGTGTTAGAATAGTGAATATTCATTTGCTGTTGTAACACATCTGGGAGTGCACTCTCTGCCCCCTAAGCCCACCCTATTTTGAAGGCTATTAGAGCCTTCGGCTCTAATCAGTGCTTCAAAAAAAAACCCTGACATTGTAATTCATGCACCCGGCGTCCTGATATGGGCCAGATGCAGCATCTTTGGGGCGGTGCGGGAGTGTTGTATACACCGCTCCTCCACCACCCCTGCCAATTGAAATGAAAGGGCAGGGCTTCCGAAGCGGTTGTACACCGCTCTGGAATCACCGCGCGACGGCACTTTTATCCCCTTTTAAACCCCTTCTTAGGGGTTAAAAGCACCCCGCTACCGCCCGAATACCGCTATAAAAGCGGTAAAGCGCCGCTAAACTAGCAGCGCTTTACCGCTGCTGCTCGGGCGGCCCCAGTGTGAAAGGTCTCTAACTATTTTTTTTTTCAACATTAAATTTTTATTGAGTATAAAATGATACATAACAAACAGTATCAGAAACAAGTAAGGACATATTGGACAAAGGTACAACAGTTGGTAAGTGGCCATAAAAGGATGTACAATTCACCAAGGGTACAGTGCAGACAAACGGGTCTCAAGAATTTACAGTAAGATTAGGTTTCATGAGGGGTGCATTCGGCTCCAGGGACAAAATTAACTATTTTTAATCCTTATGCTGTTAACATTAGTAATTGTTTGTTTTAAGCTTTTTTTTTTAACATTTGTTTAATTTTCTGATTTCTGGCATAGCCCAAAATGATGTCATACATCCCAGGAGTTTTCATGGGCATTTTTGGTCTTTGGTCTTCATCTGAAGGAGGGGCTTTTTCAGCTAAGCACACCCTCCTACCTGCATGCCTGAGCTAAGGACAGAGTGATTCCAGGAAGTTAATGCTACATTATTCATCTGCCCTTACTTAAGATGGCTGCAGTTAGAAATGATAGGGGGTGTTTTTCAAATTTGATTTCTCAACAAAATAAAGCATGGAGATATGGATGGGTGAGGGAGTTCACACAGAATCTTAAAATTAATGAAATAATATTTTCAGTTTGTGGTGCTGAAGTATAGTTAACCACATCCCATCCAGCCTATAGCAAAATGACGGCCGGTCAGCGGTTCCATTATCCTGACTGGGAGTCATATGACATTCATCAAAATAAGCCGCTCATGCACACCCCCGTGGGCGTACAGCACGGAGATCGGTGGTGCTGTATTTTCCCTTCGATCTCAGTAAAAAGTCTATGATGTGTCTATGATGATATGTCCAATCACAGCTGATCACGTTGTAACCAAGAAGCGCTGGTTATCGGCCTTTTCTCTATTTACACTGACAAGGTGCGAGTAGAGGAGAGCAGATAAGCTGCTCTCCTGACAGGGGGGTCTACGCTGATAATCAGCGCATTGATTATTAGTGCAGACCCATCAAGGATGCCCACAAGTGCCCACCTAGAGTGCCAAACCATGCCCACCAGGGATGCCAATCAATGCCCATCAGGGATACTAATCAGTGCGCATCAGTAATACTGTCAGTGCCTCCTCATTAGTGCCATCTATGAGTGCCCATCAGTGATGCCCATCCGTGCCCACGATTGCCCATCAGTGCCACCCATCAGTGCCACCTATCAGTGCCCATCATTGCCACCTATCAGTGCCACCTATCAGTGCCCATCAGTGCAGCATATCAGTGCTACATATTAGTGCCACCTCATTAGTGCCGTCTCATCAGTGCCCATCAATGACACCTACTAGGGGCCGTCAGTGAAGGAGAAAACTTACTAAACGATGAAATACTTTTTTGTCTTTTTTTTATTTGTTTAGCAAAAAATTAAAAATCCAGCAGTGATTAAATACCACCAAAAGAAATCTCTATTTGTGGGAAAAAAATTATAAAAATCTCATCTGGGTACAGTGTTGCATGACCGCACAATTGTCATTCAAAGTGCGACAGCACTGAAAGCTGAAAACTGACCTGGGCAGGAAGGGGCTGAAGGTGCCTGTTATTGAAGTGTTTTTTTGTTTTTTTTTGGGCAACATGAGGGGCTAGGAGTAATGGCCAAAAGAAAAAAAAAACAGAGTTGTCCATTGAAATCCAGGGTACAGTAGGAAACCACATTTTTGTCATACAGATCTTATGATGTTGTTTATGAATTGTCATTTCTTTCTTATGCCTGCACTTTAGCAGTGACCGTATGTGTTCTATTAATTCGGAACACATATTCCATTATTATGTAAGAAGAAAAGATGCTTTCATATCTAAAAAAATGAAATTCCCAAACACATTCCTGTGAAATAACCAGAACAAGCAAGCAATCACTCATGTTTCATGTAAATACAACCTAATATTTGGATGATAAAAGATTTACAAGTCCTGACATTTACAGTAAATAATGGAAGCATACATACTGTGTAATTCTTCCATGATGGGGCTTTACAATTTAATAATAAAAGGTTTTGTAATGTTTTATTTATCTGTAATCCATCATTTAAATATACTGTATATTACCCCTAAAGTAGTATGTAACACTTTTTTTGTAGCTTAACACATTGAACACAATAAAATAAACATTCCCCTAGTAAAATATTTGTTAAAATTCTTACTCTAACTTGCAGTCTAAAACTTTTCAGTACTGTTGGTTCCTGCTCTCTCAGTGCAGCTTCCCTGAACGTTCACAGGAGTTAACAGTGGACAGTGAAGTCTCCAGCCAGTCTGTTAGCTTGGGGAAGTGGGTATGGGGGGGGGGGGGTTCTAACACATTGGAAAATATTTCTCTGCCAGCCATTGTTTCCAATTTTATAATTTCATATAACTGGTCGCCAGGGCTGGTGAAAGGATTTTTGACACCCTAGGTGAAACCTCATTTTGCTGCCCCCATTGGCTCCACCCCTGACTCTACCCCCTTTGCCCTGCCCATGTATACTGTGTAGATGGTAGGGGTGGAGATTTTTGACAAATAATGGCAGCACCAGCTCGCTTCCTCGCCACCAGCCGTGGTCCACAGGTGTATAGACAGGCTAGGGTAGTATACACACATTTTAGGGTAGTATACAGACAAAGTAGGGTAGTGTATTTACAGGTTAGGGTAGTATACAGACAGGCTAGGGTATATACAGACAGGCTAGGGTAGTATACAGACAGGCTAGGGTAGTATACAGGCAGGCTAGTGTAATATATAGACAGGCTAGGGTAGTATACAGACAGGCTAGAGTAGTATACAGACAGGATAGGGTAGTATATAGACAGGATAGAGTAGTATACAAACAGGCTAGGGTCGTATATAGACAGGCTAGGGTAGTATACAAACAGGCTAGGGTAGTATACAGACAGGCTATGGTAGTATACAGACAGGCTAGGGTAGTATATAGGCAGGCTAGAGTAGTATGCAGACAGACTAAGGTCGTATATAGACAGGCTAGGGTAGTATACAGAAAGGCTAGGGTAGTATACAGACAGGCTAGGGTAGTATATACACAGGCTAGGGTAGTATACGGACAGGCTAACTGTGCAACTGCCTGTCCGTACGGGCGGACAGATACACTGACAATGCCTTACAGACTCCTAGTAAAAATAATAATAAATGCACATTTTACCTGCAAGAAGATCTGTATTTATTACTTTTTTACAAAGCTGCACCTGAACCTCCACACCTCAAATCACCCCAATTTGTGTATTTTCAGGCCTCAGATCACCACAATTCTTCCACCTTCACTCCTCAGATCACCCCAATTACTTCATCACTGTACCACCCTGAACGCCTGTTCCCCTCTGCACTCGCCCAGCACCTCTGTTCTCCTCTGCACCCCCTGGCACCTCTGTTCCCCTCTGCACCTCCTGGCACCTCTGCACCCCCTGTAAATCACTGTTCTCCTCTGCACCCCGGCACCTCTGTTCCCCTCTGCACCCCCCCGGCACCTCTGTTCTCCTCTGCTCCTCCCCCCAACACCTCTTTTCCCCTCAGCACCCCCCCCCCCACACATCTGTTCCCCTCTGCACCTCCACACACATCTGTTCACCTCTGCACCCCCCACACACATCTGTTCCCCTCTGCACCCCCCCACACACATCTGCGATTTTAGGTGTCATTCAAAAGAATGTCATTCACACATCAGCGCTTTAAAATCGCTGGGAGAATCGCAGCAAATCTGCCTCATGCAAGGTAACCAGCATAACCAGGATATTAGAGGCTGTAATAGATATTTGTGTGGCCAACCTTAATAAGGAATATGAAATATACAATTTCCCCAACACTCCACCCCCTGGCTCACAAATCATATAATGCCTTCAACTGTACATAAACGCAACATCAACAATGAAGAAAGCACCTGACTATTTGTAAACAAAAATAATATTTCTCCCACCCCCTGTTTACCTTAAATGAAAAATGGGGGATCTAAAGTGTATCTAATCTAAATTGTAGATACCTACTTTCCTTTCCCTGTCTGATTTACCTGCACAGAACATCTCATTCGGTTAGGGCTGAAAAATATAAAAATAGCCAAACTTAAAAAACGATATGTTGGACTAACAGAAGAACACCAAACTTCTCCTTTCAAAAGCACAGTAAAGGGAATGAACATCAAACTTTCATTTCCAAGAGTTTAAATATATAGAAACTTGTCAAAGTCCTCCATACCTGGTGATGGACAGCAGAGTCATAGACATCCGGTGATCAAATCTCAGCTGCAGCACAACAATTGCAACGCTGTAGAACTGAAAGAATTGTAGAATACAAAGCCCATATCCTCCTGACTATTGCAGCTCACAAGTCATAGACGTGTAGGCACATAACCACATGGTGGCTGGAACTTTACAGACAGCTCAGGCACTTGACCATCAGAGCAGATAAAACAGTTCAGGTACTTCATCATCAGATTCAGGTACTTGACCATGATAGCAGATGGAACAGTTCAGGTACTCAACCATCAGAACAGATGTAACTTGCACCAACAGTTCAGCTACTGATCATTGGCAAAGTCTTTATAGATGGTTGCTGCTGCCAAAAGCGTTTGTCTCCTTTCTCCAATATGCTTGTGGTTGACATCAAGGCAGGTGTTTTACCAAGACTGTCAGTCCAACCTTCCATAACTACCAATAATGCCTATATAGCCCATCATTGATTTTGATTTCTGAACAGTCAAATCCACAATCTCTAGTGACCTGGCCTAACGTTAAAAGGAAAAACAGCTTTTTCTCGTTCAGGGTGAAATATTGATACAGGAACACCACCACTCATTGCCTAACTGAACTCTACTTTTGTATCTAAACTTAACAATGTCCAACCATAGGCCCAACTTCAAATAACTTAATGTGTGTATTTCCTCTGTGTACTCCAGTCTCCTCCCACACTCTAGATACATTCTGGCAGGCTAACTGGCTCTTGTCTACACTGACCCCAATATGTGTTGTGACAGTATGCGAGGTGAACTAGTGGATGAACGCTACCTGTCACCTCGCATGCCTTCATATAGATTGGACTAGGTGGAGTCCGGCCCAGGTATTACCAGCCACTTTGGCTGGGCTGGTTCCAGTCCGGAGGTTTGGTCCACTGGAGTCCACCAACAGGTGGCTTAAATTACCAGGAAGAGCTCTCAGTTGTGCTCTAGCCTGGGACTCAGAAGGAACAATCTGAGTGAGCTCAATTTTGGTGTTTGGACTTTAAAAAAAAGTTTGCATTTGCTTATGTTTTGTGAGTGTTGGGGACCAGCCCCAAACTGTATAGTGAGGGAAACTATACTGTTAAGTTTATCGCCAGACAGTAAGGTTTTTGTTTTTCTGTTTTCATTTCTGTTTATGTGCAACCTTTTAAATACACCGTGTATTTAAAAAAGCGGGATAAAAGCGAAAACTTCTTTTATCCCAGGAAAAGCAATTCCCACTAGAGCTGATCCCTCACACGTGGTGGACTCAGCGGGCACCTTTTTGCAATGGAGGAGATCTTGAAGGCCTTGCTACAGGCGACTGTGGCTCAACGGGAGACTAATCTCCAAGTCGCACAAGCTGCTGCAGCACAGTGGGAGGGTTTTTCCCAATTTTTGGAGGTTGTGGGAAGGCACAGAGAGCCTGGAGGAAAGAGCTCCCCCTGCTGAGGAAGCACGGGAGTTCTCACCAGTCCCTTTTTGCCAAACGGAAGGAGAGATGAGTGGCAGGACCGAGGAAGGAGGAGACCCTCTCCCTTTTCCTGTAATGGCTGGGGAGCCGGAAGAGCTGGAAGACAGCTCTCAGCTTGAGGTTAATGAACCAGAGAAAATTTCGGACTCCAATAGTGAGAGTGGACAGAATGTGACCCCTGACTTAGGGGTCAGGAGGGAAGATTTTTGTACAGAGCAATTATGAGATGTCACTCTCATTAGAACCACAGAGAACGTTAAAATGATGGATGGGGAACCTGTGGAACCTAACTGGGGAATGTCTTTCCCTTACATGGCTCTTAAGAATAATTTGCTGTATCAAGTGGTAAAACACAGTGAGGACGACGTAGAACAGCTGGTAGTTCCCAAACCCTTCCGCAGGATGGTCCTAGACTTGGCCCATGGTCATATAATGGGGGGGCATCTGGGTGTAGAGAAGACCAAGGAAAGAATAACCCAGAGATTCTTCTGGCCTGGATTGCATGCAAATGTTCGGGAATATTATGAATCATGTCCCGAGTGTCAAATCACTGCACCGTCACCCCATTTTCGCAGCCCACTTGTCACACTGCCCCTCATTGAAGTGCCATTTGAGAGCATTGGCATGAATCTGGTGGGGCCAGTGGTAAACTCTGCTTGGGGCCACCAGCACATTCTGGTAATACTCGACTATGCAACCTGCTATCCTGAAGCCATCCCCTTACGGAATATCTCCGCTAAGACTTTTGACAAGGTGTTGGTCCACGTGTTTAGTCAGGTGGGGATCCCAAAAGAGATCTTAATGGATCAGGGCACCCCCTTTATGTCCCGAGTAACCAAAGAGTTGTGCAAGCTGTACAAAATCTCCCATCTCCGTACTTCTGTTTACCACTCCCAAACTGATGGTCTGGTGGAGAGGTTTAACAAGACCCTCAAAAGTATGTTGAAAAAGGTGGTGGATACAGATGCGAGAAACTGGGACTTTTTGCTACCCTATCTCATGCTTGCCATACGAGAGGTTCTGCAGGCGTCTACGGGTTATTCCCCATTTGAACTCTTGTACGGTAGACACCCCAGGGGCCTGCTAGATGTCGCAAAAGAAACATGGGAAGGAGAGGCCACCCCATATAGAAGCGTCATAGAGCATATCTCCTTGATGCAGGATTGACTTTCAGCTGTCCTGCCCCTAGTATGGGAACATATGGAGCAAGCCCAGGAAGCCCAGAGGAGGGTTTATAATCGGGGTGCCAAAACCCGGACTTCCAACCCCAGAGACAGAGTGCTGGTGCTGGTCCCCACGTTGAAACTAAATTTCTAGCCAAGTGGCAGGGTCCCTTTGAAATTAGAGAAAAAATAGGGGAAGTAAACTACAAAGTTTACCAGCCAGGAAACAGAAAACCCGAGCAATCTCTTGAAATATTGGAAGGACAGAGAGACTTTAATGGCAGTGCCCACTCCTCAAAAGGACAGGTTATGCATGACACCGGACATCCCCATTACTGAATCCTTGTCAGTGACGCAACAAAATGACGTTAAGGAATTTGTAAGTAAAGATAGAGATTTTTTCTATCCCCCTACCCGGACTAACCATTGTAATACAACATGATATAATTACGGAACCAGGAGCCTGCGTAAATGTAAAGCCCTACAGGATACCTGAGGCTAGACGAGAGGTGGTTGCGAAGGAAATAAAAAAACATGTTAGAGTTGGCTGTGATAGAGGGGTCCCACAGTGCCTGGTCAAGCCCCATAGTGCTGGTCCGAAAGCCCGATGGCACTATCAGGTTCTGCAATGACTCTAGGAAGCTAAATAACGTATCTAAGTTTGATGCATACCCAATGCTGTGGGTTGACGAACTAGTGGAGGGGTCCGGTACATAACAACCCTAGACCTAGCTAAGGGCTACTGGCAGATCCCCCTAACGGAGTCCGCAAAGGAAAAAACTGCTTTTTCTACAATAATTTTTGGGGCATCCCACAGTCAACCCTTTTCCCATCCAGGTTATTTTCCCTAAATAAAACAACAAAAACAAGAGCCAGCCTGGTCAGTGTCTACAGATGTGTGAGATATGGTGAGATTGAGGGCAGCTATCAGGTGAACCACAACTAATGCTACTCCCAAGGGAGCACATGACTACACAAGCAAGGGGTTGCTGTTTGGAGATTACTGCTTTAGACTAACCTTTCTCAACCAGGGCCCTATGAAACTCTAGGGTTCCTCCGGAGGCTGCTAGGGGTTCCATGAGCAGTGAGAAATGTCTACCTCTCAGATAAGTAACCACTGGCATAAATGATCTTTTTAGGTATTTGTAAGGAGGGGAATCTTCCCACTGACAACAAATGTAAGGAGTGCACTTCCCACTGACCACAGTGCTAAAGTACTGTAGAAGGAGTTCCCTGAGACCGAAAAGTTATTTCAAACGTTCCTCTGTGTTATAAATGCTGAGGCTACATTTGAGAATAAAAGAACAGAATGATCTAAATTGCTGAAATGAAGATGAATTGCTCCGCAGTGTCTATAGCTACAGGGGTTCTTGATGGTTTATTTTAAGGCAGAACTCTGGGATCGGCAAAAAAATCCCCTATTATTACATCCTCCACACAAAACACTAAACAGTTATTACATTTGTGATTACATCATATCCTCCCCTCTGTCTCTACACCATAATCAAACTACATTTGCCATGAATCCTTGGAATTGGAGTGAATGTGGGAGGTTACACTAGGCCTTTACATGTAAATGTGAACAAGCCCACTTCAATATAAATCACACCCCCTCATTGTGCAGCCAGCCATACTGCTCAGTAACACACAGCAGGATAGGTAGGTTACAGAATGTCTGTGCTCTCCCCCTCCAGCCACAAGGAGATAAACATATTGCCCTTACTTGCTTTATGTAATCATTACTGAACTGTAGACGCATCCCATAATTATATATTATACACACCGTACTCTGCTGTAATTCAGTATTAGAACTATTCCTACTCATGCAGCTTTGAGATCTTTCTAACAACAATCAGTGCTGGTATGGTGTATGTGAGAACAACCCTAGCCACACCACAGAAAGAGCTGGGCCATGATGCTTTATATCAGCATGTGACACAAGTAAATGTCGGCATGAGAAAAAAACAAAAAAGTGCAGCGCTGCCTTACTAATCAATAACACAATAATGGTGGAACCCTCTAATGTATGGAGATCTCAATACACTTCAATATTACCACAATACCGGCCTCTGTGATATATAACATCACATATAATACACATATAATACACATCACACTGAAAATAAGACATAAAAAATGACTGCAAACTTTGCAGGGATGGTGAAAACCCCTCCTGCAGGTATTTGGCTGTGGACGGTGTCAGTAAAGCAGTGGATGGTGTCCACTGCTTATCAGTGCAGTCTATTAGTGTCCATATGTGTAGCCTCAACAGTGCCCATGAGTGCTGCCTTATCAGTGCAGCTTTTCTGTGCCCATAAGTGCAGCCTTAGTGCCTATTAGTGCAGTTTATCAGTGCAGCGGCATCAGTGCTGCCTCAGTGCAGATTATCAGTGTCCATCAATGCGGTTTCACCAGTGCCCACCAGTGCAGCTTATCAGTACCTCATCAGTGCAGCTTATCAGTGCCCATCAATGCAGCTTATCAGTGCCCATCACTGCGGTCTCACCAGTGCAGCTTATCAGTGCCCATCAGTGTGGTCTCACCAGTGCCTACCAGTGCAGCTTATCAGTGCCCATCAGTGCAGCTTATCAATGCCCATCAGTGTAGTCTCACCAGTGCCCATCACTGCAGCTTATCAGTGCCCACCAGTGCAGCTTATCAGTGCCCACCATTGCAGCTTATCAGTGCCCATGAGTGCGGTCTCATCAGTGCCCACCAGTGCAGCTAATCGGTGCGGTCTTACCAGTGCAGCTTATCAGTGCCCATCAGTGCAGTCTGATCAGTGCCCACCAGTACAGCTTATCAGTGCCCATCAGTGTGGTCTCACCAGTGCCCACCAGTGCAGCTTATCAGTGCCCATAAGTGCGGTCTCACCAGTGCCCGCCATTGGAGTTATTAGTGCCCATCAGTGCAGTCTCACCAGTGCAGCTTATCAGTGCCCATCAGTGTGGTCTCGCCAGTTCCCACCATTGCAGCTTATCAGTGCTCATCATTGCGGTGTCACCAGTGCAGCTTATCAGTGCGGTCTCATCAGTGCAGTTTATCAGTGCCCATCAGTGCAGTCTCACCAGTGCCCACCAATGCAGCTTATCAGTGCCCATCAGTGCAGTCTCACCAGTGCCCACCAGTGCAGCATATCAGTGCCCACCAGTGTAGCTTATCAGTGCCCACCATTGCAGCTTATCAGTGCCCATCAGTGCAGTGTCACCAGTGCCCATCAGTGCAGCTTATCAGTGCTCATTAGTGCAGCTTATTAGTGCCCACCATTGCAGCTTATCAGTGCCCACCTTTGCAGTTTATCAGTGTCCACCATTGCAGCTTATTAGGACCCCTCTGTGCAGAGCGGATATCAATGACAGAAATTATCCACATGACAGAGCGGAGATCTCGGGCTATGACAGGTGTTGTATGTGAAAACACTGATCGCTGTAACTTCCCGCCTTCTGTACTGGCATTGTGATAGACGGCACAGAGCGCACTTTTGCAATGCCAGTATGGGAGGCGAGAAGTTACAGGAAGTTACTGGAGAGATGGCGGGTGGGCTGCGGAAGGATGGGCGAAGTGGGGCGGTGCTAGCAGGGAGGAGGAGGAGGGAGGAGGACACAACCTCCATGGGCGGCACAGACCGGGGGGTGTTAGACCCTCCCCACCCACTACCGTGAGCAGGGCAGAAATAGATATCCCTGCTCGCTTTGCAGAACTACTTTTGGGAAGTGACAAGACCGCTGGCTGGGGGTACAGGAGAAATAGCAGCCAGCGGTCTTACAAACAGGATATCACAGGGCAATAACAGTTTTTAAGCAAGATCAGCAGGCTACTACAGAGGAACTACAGAGCTCAGAAGAAGATGGGTGGCATAGTTGGTGAAGGTAGGAAATCAGCAATAAGGACGTGGAAAAAAGTTTTTTTTCCAGAGTACCGCTTTAAAGCATATTTACTGTTTGTTATGAATAATCAATTATGCGGCTCTCAATTGCCTGGTCACAGGTCTACTATATATTCAAGCCAAAGACTGTTTTTGCAATAAAAACTATTTTTTAGTGGAGAAAGACCTCTTTGTGACCAGTGGAACTCTCTGTCAGAAACACAGAGCCTTTTGGATTTACTATCAATCCTATTTCTCGAATGTATGTTGTCTGTATGATTGAAATCTTCCAGAAATCTTCTAGATGAGGAGTAACATAGTCCCACTGGAATCTTTTTACGTCATCCATCATTTTCTAAAATTATGCCTGGGCCTCCAGTGAATTAAACCTTACTCTACTGGGCATCAGTGTTTGAGTCTTTTACTTTCCATAATCCTTGCAAACGCAGATGGTCTGTTTGGGTTTTTGCAATTAGGATATGGGGGATTGATAATTCACTGCTGAATTGCACAAGGCACAACACAGACCTACACACACATTTGTTTCTTTCAGGTCCCTTGTAGTCTTCAGTCTTCTTCCACTAATACCACATGACAAGCCCAAGCTGTGACAGTACAAGGCAAGCTTTGTGCACATTCAATCACTTAACAAGATTTCAGTAAGAACTGTTTATTGAAATAGCTTTGATTAGATACACGTGCAGACAAGCTGTGTGTATGTCATGAGACAAATCAGACAGAGATCTATTCAGAGAGTAGAGTTTCAGATACAGCCTAATATTTATGGATCTCAGCTATGCAGAATCAAGCTGGAGATCAGTCTATATACTTTATGCCAATTATTTTGTACCTAAAATTAATTTTAAATTGGTTTCCAAATTTTGGAAACACCCTCCAGGGAACCCAGAAAAGAAACAGTTGTAAACACGCTTTCTGCCTCCTTCCATTGAACAACTACTTCTATTCAGAGAAGGGGCCTGGCAGGAGTGGTGGATGATGGACTATATCTGAAACTCTCTACTACCAATATATTTATAAACCAAGGCTTAGATTGCCTTGTGAACACCATGATGTACCACATCACACCTAGGGATGAGCTGAATTGAGTGTTCATTTCCCCAAAATTCTTGTTAAAATTAAGGGATTTTAGTGAAATGCATTGGAGTCCATTAAGAAGGGTACAATGGTCTTTAAAGCGGAGGTCCATCCACCTTTAATGAAAAGTCAGCAGCTACACAGTTGACTTTTAACATTAGGATACTTACCTGTCCTGGAGTCCAGCAATGTCGGGACCACAGCTGATGTTTCCATTAGGTATCGGGTGCTGCTGCTGTCATTGCCCGTAAGGGAACCCAGCAGTGTAGCCTTTCGGCTTCACGGTAGGGTCCCTACTGTGTATGTGCAAAGCACGCTGTGCTCTCTCACTGGCCTGGCAGAAGGGGAGGTAGGAGGGAGGAGGAGGGGGACCGAGCTGCTGACGTACTTCGCCACGGCCCGGTCCCCCGGAAGTAGGGACAGGGTAAAAATGTGGCACCAGAGGGGGGGAGGAATCAGATAAGTGGAAGTTCCACTTTTGGGTGGAAATCCGCTTTAACTAGTTCCGGACCTCTCTATAGCAGATTTACTGCTACATGATGGCCCTCCTGTGCAGGATCACGTATATATACATGATTCTGCACTTCCGCCTGCAGGGGGGCGTGCAGGTGCCACGGGGTTCCGCTTCTGCTGTGATCAATTACAGCAGAAGCCGATCTGTGGGTACCAAGCACTGGAAGTCCATTGGCACCCGCCAATCATCGGTAAAACACACAGAACAGAGAGCTGCCTACGTAAACTAGGCAGATCTCTGTTCTGGCAGGGGGGAAGGGATGGATTTTGGGAATAAAATCTATCTCTTCCCCTGGTAAAGCAGCACATGCAGTACACACAAACACTGGCTAGGCACACAGTTAACCCTTTGATTGCCCTAGATGTTGAACCCCTTCCCTGCCAGTGTCATTAGTACAGTGACGTTGCATATTTTCAGCACTGATCACTGTATTAGTTTCACTGGTTATCGCAAAGTGTCAAAAGCATCAGTTTCGATTGTCTGCTGCAATATCGCAGTCCCACTATACGTTGCTCATCACCTCCATTACTAGTGTAAATATTTTTTTAAAAATATTCCATAAATATATCCCATAGTTTGTAGACACTATAACGTTCGTGTAAGTCAATCAATATACCCTTATTGGGGTTTTTTCTACCAAAAAATATGTTGCGGAATATAAATTGGTCTAAATTTATGAAGAAATTTGATTTTTAAAATTTTTATTGGATATGTTTTATAGCAGAAAGCAAAAAATATTGTTTTTTTTTCCAAAATTTTTGTTTATAGGGCAAAAAATAAAAAATGCAGAGGTGATCAAATACCACCAAATGAAAGCTCTATTTGTGAGAAAAAAATTACATAAATTTTATTTGGGTACAGTGTTGCCTGCGCAATTGTCAGTTAAAGTACCGCAGTGCCGTATCACAAAAAATGGCCTCTTCATGAAGGGGGGTAAATCTTCTGGAGGTCAAGCGGTTAAAGGGGTTCTAAAGGTTTTTTTTTCTTAAAACATCTTCTGTGTGTGGCAGCCTCCCCAGCACCCCCCTAATTACTTACCTGAGCCCCTCCTCTCTGCAGCGATATCCACAAGTGTCTTAGCTATCCCAGACACTCCTGCTGATTGGCTGAGACACAGCAGTGGCGCCATTGGCTCCCACGGCTGTCACTCAAAATCAGTCAGCCAATCAACGGAGAGAGGGGGCAGGGCCAGGTCAGGGTTCCATGTCAGAATGGATACATGGAGCTCTGACTGGGCTCGGGTGACCCCATAGAAAGCTGCTGGCTGAGGGGGCACTCAACAAGAGGGAGGGGCCAGGAGAGCAGAAGAGGGACCCGAGAAGAGGAGGATCCAGGCTGCTCTGTGCAAATCAAACTGCACAGAGGAGGTAAGTATAACATGTTTGTTATTTTTTTTAAAAAAACAAGCCTTTACAATCATTTTAAAGTTCTTTTGAGGGTTACAGAAGTTAATTTCCACTATACTGACCATGTTTATGTGACTACCATTGACCCCTCTTGCAGCAAATATTCTTTCTATTTTAATTATTTCACAGAAAGAAAAAAAAAAAACCAGACAGTGAAAAAGTGAAAATAAAAATGTAACGCAAAAGAACCAAAATGAAAATCAAATACCCAAAAAAGGGGGAAAACATGATTACTAAACAATCAAAGTACCATAAATGTCAAATGATCCTAAATGCACACCCCTCCCAAACAAAAAAAGAAACATCCTCTAAATAAAGAAAATTATTTTCTTCCTAATTTACACATGGCAACATTCTGGTCTGGAGATTGTGGCAGACATTGCGCGATGGGGAAGGGTTTCTTGGTAGGCTGCAACAGTGCATGTGAAAGCAATCCACATTTACCGCCAAGGGCACCTCCTACCTTTCTCCTGTAATAGGAATGGAACAGAGCTTTCACACACCAGAAACTCCACCATTTTGGTCACTCGCATTCTCTAGACCTCCAGAAATAAGGATTGTGCACACATTCAACCTTTAGATTATTTTACTGCGGTTGAAGTATAAGGCACAGTTCTTTACAGCATGACTTCCCTCTCCACTCCTCCAGATCTGACATATGTATACCACACTGTGCATGTCCAAAATAGTCCCAGGATAACTGCCCAACTCTTCCACTGTCCTCACTGCAAGGTCTCCCATAGGTGGCTTCTCCTCTACCAGGTCTTTCACGGGCCTACCCTGAAGGGTCCACTTCTTAAAGCTTACATAGCAGTATCCCGGGGGTAGCCTCTTACTATCACCATCCCATGGAGAAGAAACTCCGCGCGCTGTCATCTCGCCATACATTATGGGGTGCTTCGCGGAAGGCAAAGTCGCCGCGTACGCCCCATAATGTTCACACTTCAATGAACGGGTGAACGCTGGTTGTTCGAGTCAAACTTATGTTCGACTCGAACCGCGGGCCCATCCCTACTCCTAAATGCAACATGCATTGAGGTAGGTGTGTCCTAACGCAGGACAGTACGCTTTTGCAGAGAGATTGGGGTTGATTTACTAAAGGCAAATAGACTGTGTACTTTGCAAAGTGCAGTTGCTCCAGAGCTTAGTAAATGAGGTAAAGCTTCACATTGCAAAGAATATCCAATCACATGCGAGGAAGGTTAAAAAACAGCATTTTTGCTTGCACATGATTGGATGATGGAAGTCAGCAGAGCTTCTGCTCATTTACTAAGCTCTGGAGCAACTGCTCTTTGCAAAGTGCGCAACCTATTTGCCTTTAGTAAATCAACCCCTGTGTTTCACATTATTGCACACGGTATATGGCTCATCTCTAAGCTGGAGTTCCACCATAATGTTGACTTTCACGTGAATGTATCTCCACAACTTGACATATTCGGCAAGGATACGCTCACTGCATGTTCCTGGCAAGTGAATAAACTGTCACAGACAGCTCCAGGGCTCTGTTTATGATCAGGAGGTAATGGGACAGACTTCCAGTTATGTGACCACTGTGACAGTCAATCACATTGATCCCTTGATCAGGAATTCCCTCTCTCCTCTTGGTTTTAAGACCCAGTTAAAGGGCCATTGGAAGGGGGCAGGAAGGGGTTTAGCCACATGTCTTTCTTAGAATCACATTCCCACCAGGCACTTACAGATACCAAGAGTGCTTGCCATTGCTAGCATGATTATGATGGATACTCACTCAGAGGCTATGCATTGCATTGTCAGGTGTGAGGACAGCTGCACAAGCAACACAGGGCATCATGATCACTATAAGCAGCCGGGTCCAGAGGGATGGCTGGGTTATTTGGAGTTTGTTCCCCTTTTCATTTTTCGTGAAACATGCTAGGGTTACAGGGAGGTTTAGTAGAAGGGCAGCCCAAGGGTACAGGGAGGGTTACTGTAAAGGTTGCCCTTAGGGCCACAGGGAGGGTCAGTGTTAGGTCCAGTGAAAGCTAAAGTATAATTTGGAACACACAGTACTAGAAAGTATAAATGGCTTTAGAATTCTAAAACACATAGTTGCTTATCAAGCTGAGGAAGGATCTAGGGGATGGATCTTTATTTCAACCCACACTTTCCTAAAAAGGGACATATAATATTGTTAGTAATAGGCTGTAGATGAGAAGTGTGAGACATACTCATAGACGGAGTTGTGGCATGTTTCCGAGTCTGATTTTAGTATAAATGAAGTGAAGTCTATATGGATTGTCTGGTTGCTGCACAGAAGAGCCCAATGATTTGTGACAGGTTTACTGTTAATTCATAGAGCAGTCACATCCCTCATAGGATATCTCATTACTTACTGTGTTTTAATCAGATTGCCTTCAGTCAGAGAATTTATGAAAGGATTCACTTCATCTCCTCAAAATAAAATTGTTTACATGAAAATCACACGCAGTGAGGAACAGAACCAACTTCAAGTGATTCCCCAGTTTTTTCCAGAAAAAAAAAAACTAAAAATGACCCATATACATTCCAAGGATCTGAACAAACCTTACTGTAGATTTTTATTGGGGACACTGGGGATTGTTTTCTAAAGGTAAATAGGCAGTTTACTTTGCAAGGGAATTTGCCCCAGAGCTTGATAAATATAGTAAAATTTCACTATGTAAAGAATACCCAATCATGCGCAAGGAAAAAAAAAACACACAGAAAATATATCACCAATGGTACTACACACCTACCAGACTAGCTTCAATATTTCCATGCCATTCCCCAAAATGCTGGAGGAATTGCAATGCTGATGGCACCACACATCATATATGGTGGGACTACCCTAACATTGTACCATTTTGGAGAAGTATCTCTAATCTTCTACATGATCTCACTAAGGTTTTATGTGTGCTGAATCCTCAGGTGGCTCTCTTTGGCCTAGGTCTATCTTCCTGGCCACCTAAGTTTCATGCTATTGTTACACATGTCCTTATCACAGCCCTCTTAACTATAGCGGGCTCCTGGAAAGATCCTACTCACCCACTCCTCTCTGCTGTTATCTCATCAATTAACAACCACTGGCACATGGAATTTCTCTTTACGAAACACATTTAACGATGGACAAATTTTCCAAACTCTGGCTTCTATTACATGATGCCAGAATTATCCCACTTACTATTTGATATAATTTTGGAGACCTACTCAATACGGGTAACTGCTCTTCCCATATAAAATTGGCCAACAATGTTCCCAGACCAGATAGAGCCATCATCTACAGCAGTGGTTCTCAACTCCTGTCCTCGGGACCCACCAACAGGCCAGATTTGAAGTATTACCTTGGGGAGATGCAGATTAGAATACTGCAATCACTGAGCAGTAAATGATATCACCTGTGATACATTTCAGTTATTCTGTAAACCTGGCCTGTTGGGAGGTCCTGTGGATCGGAGTTCAGAACCACTGATCTACAGTGTATTTACCTGGATCCATAGCAATGTATGTTAGCCCACACTTACTTAAATTTCTCCGCCGACTACCCTCCATGTGCTTTCTCCCCCCTGTCTCCCTTCCTCCGGGACAACTCTTCTCTTTTGAGGAGAGATGTCTCTATTGAGCTGTTCTTCAATTCACTTTAGTATCGTAGCTTTGCATTTTCTTTAATTAGCAGCTATTGTGCTGTTACATTTCTTTCTGTCATGTAAGATATACATCTTCCTACTCAGGAGATGGTTTCTCTCCCTGGGTGTCTTGTTCAGTTTCTATACATTGGAACAAAGTTTTCACAATACAAAAACACAACCAAAAAAAAATCACAGGATTGGGTGATGGGAGTCATCTCATTCGCAAAGGTCTGGGGCAAATTACCTTACAAAGTGTAACTTTCCTTGCAAAGTGAGCAGCCTATTTGCCATTAGTAAATCAACACCACTAATGCAAGCTGTGCTATAATTCTCACTCTGTCTGCTGTGTGGGAATATTTGCCTTCAATATAAGTATCTTCTCAGTCTCAGAGCTGTAATATCATATGTAGCAGCCTTTGCGTCCCAAGTGTATCTACAGGCACAACACATTTTTAAACTATGAATTATTATTTTTTCCATGTTCCCAGTCTTATAATCCTCAATGCTGTGTTCCATCTAGGTACCCCCCTTCTTACCCAGTGGTCCAGTCAGCCCTAGAAAAGGCTGACAATGGAGGGCCATTGCTAAAATTTCATCAGGGTTGTCAGACCTCTCTGTGCACTATAACATGTTAGGAGATGCAGTTGTAGCCCCTGGTCTACAGTGTTGCTCCATCTGGCAGCAAAGGCCTGGCTATTACTATTGCTGGTTCTGCCCTCTATTTCTGCTCCCCTCTTGAAGTGTGAAGGACTATATGTAGCCAGAGAAAGGAAGCCCGCCACCCAAGATTACACAGAGGAAGAGGAAACTGAGCTGCTGTGGATTGTGGGAATCTCAGAGCCTGCTGGGTGCAATTATGACTTGTGGGAGATCTAGTTCCCAGACAGACTGAGCCTGTAATAGAGATTGGCAATTAAACTAATGGAGAAGTCCTGGAAGTTGCACATCTCTGCAAAACCCCATAAGAACGTGTATGACAGTATCAGCCAGGGCTCCAACTAAGTCACAATGCCAGTGCGTTTCACTAAGCCCACGGAGCTTAGTCATGGGACGGAGTTGATACCCATTGGGGGCATGACCTGGTTAGAGCCTGGGCTGAGGCTGTCATACACCTTCTTGCAGGACTTTGCAGAGATTTGTGACTTCCAGGACTTTTTTCATTATCACTAGATGTCTAGAACTGTTACAAGCTGTATCTTTGTCTGCACGCCAAGCGGTTGCTACATAAGAGGACCTGGTGGCGCACCTATAAATTTAGTTTGGGTCACTGGCAATTGAACTACACATACCAGCATGACCGGGGTTTTCTGGAGAGAAAAAGGAAGGTCTGTTCCTGGGCTCGAGGCAGGTGTAGTGGGGACATTGCAGGAGACAGGCCGAAACATTTTGCCATTGCATCAGAGATGCAGAGAGGGGGAATAGCAGACATCTCCTGGTACATAAGAATGGCACTGTCACTGACCTGTGCTGCTGCGTGATTGTTGGGGAAAATGTAACTGTCATTGATGGGTGGTGCCCACTGATTGATCTGTCCTTCATTGGGAGGAACTGTCCCTCTGTTGAGACCAAATCCTTCTTCCCCTGTTGCAGTCCCTCTTTTTGGTCTGATCTTTATACAAAATGTACTATTTTACTGTCAAAAGTATTATACTGCACTAAACTTTTTTATCCAACCTCTATATTGCTACACATAGAAAAGCCATAATGAGGGAAAATAGAGGCATAAAAAATACTCCTGTGGTTTAGGCAATCATTTTCTGCATATTAGATCCTTGTGGTTGGTGTCACAGGGGCTGTGACAGGGATGAGTTATTTGCCTACATACTGTGTGCTAAAAGATGTATCTCCTCATGATTTCAGAAGTTGGAAGGTATGTATTAAAAAAGAACAATATTGTTGGCTTGGGATACAGTACAGGCGCCTATACCCGGGTTAGCAGGAACTTATCTTGAGAGCTCCAATGCCAGATCTGGGCCCCAACCCGCTGGCCAGCAGAGAAAGGGTTTAATACAGACTGAAATATTGTGCTTGTAACAGTGCCCGTAGGCAGGACCATCACTCCTATAGGGCCTAGGGGTTATCCTCTAGACCACTGGCTTATTATCACAGGTATATCTTATTTGCTACTATACAGTTGTGCTCATAAGTTTACATACCCTGGCAGAATTTATGATTTTTTGGCCATTTTTCAGAGAATATGAATGATAACACAAAAAACATTTAGTTCACTCATTTTAGTGTTTGGCTTAAGCCATTTATTATCAATCAACTGTGTTTACTCTTTTTAAATAATAATGACAACAGAAACTACCCAAATGACCCTGATCAAAAGTTTACATACCCTGTTGATTTTGGCCTGATAACATGCACACAAGTTGACACAAAGGGGTTTGAATGGCTATTAAAGGTAACCGTCCTCACCTGTGATCTTTTTGCTTGTAATTAGTGTGTGTATATAACAGGTCAATGAGTTTCTGGACTCCTGACAGACCCTTGCATCTCTCACCCCAAATGAGGGGTTCTGTTGAAACCAAACTACGGTCAGGTAGACCAACTCAGGATTTTAGCCACAACTGGGCTTTTTGTCACGAGGAATGGGCAGCTTTACCATCTGAGAAGATAAAGAGCCTCATTCACAAATACCACAAAAGACTTCAAGCTGTCATTGATGTTAAAGGGGGCAATACAGGGTATTAAGTTAAATTTTGGTCTCACCACTCCAAATGACTTTGTGCCAGAAGGTTTGAGGCTTGTCTCTGTGCTGTTTGGCGTATTGTAAGCGGGATAGTGTCATTTGCATAGTAATTGCTTTCTTCTAGTGACTTGTCCATGCAGCTCATCTTTATTCAAGTGCCTCCTTATTGTGCATCTTGAAACAGCCACACCACATGTTTTCAGAGAGTCCTGTCTTTCACCTGAAGTTATTTGTGGGGTTTTCATTGCATCACAAACAATTTTCCTGGCAGTTGTGGCTGAAATTTTAGTTGGTCTACCTGACTATGGTTTGGTTTCAACGGAACCCCTCATTTTCCACTTCTTGATTAGAGTTTGAACACTGCTGATTGCCATTCTCAATTCCTTGGATATCTTTTTATATCCCTTTCCTGTTTTATACAGTTCAACTACATTTTTCTGCAGATCCTTTGACAATTCTTTTGCTTTCCCCATGACTCAGAATCTAGAAATGTCAGTACAACACTGGATGAAAGATGCAAGGGTCTGTCAGGAGTCCAGAAACTCATTGACCTTTTATACACACACACACTAATTACAAGCAAACATATCACAGGTGAGGATGGTTACCTTTAATAGCCGTTCAAACCCCTTTGTGTCAACTTGTGTGCATGTTATTGCTATTGCTAAGACCCTGAAACTGAGTTATAGCACAGTGGGCAAGACCATACGGCGGTTTAACAGGACAGGTTCCACTCAGACCATACTCCGCACACTGCATCGGATTGGTCTACATGGCTGTCATCCCAGAAGGAAGCCTTTTCTAAAGATGATGCACAAGAAAGCCCGCAAAGCGTTTGCTTAAGACAAGCAGACTACGGACATGGATTAGTGGAACCATGTCCTGTGGTCTGATGAGACCAAGATAAACGTATTTAGTTTAGATGGTCTCAAGCATGTGTGGCAGCAACCAGGTGAGGAGTACAAAGACAAGTGTGTCTTGTCTACAGTCAAGCATGGTGGTGGGAGTGTCATGGCTGAGGCTGCATGAGTGCTGCTGGCACTGGGGAGTTACAGGTCATTGAGGGAGCCATGAATGCCAACATGTACTGTGACATACTGAAGCAGAGCATGATCCCCTCCCTTCAGAGACTGGGCCACAGGGCAGTATTTCAACATGATAATGACCCCAAACACACCTCCAAGATGACCTCTGCCTTGCTAAAGAAGCTGGGGGTAAAGGTGATGGACTGGCCAAGCATATCTCCAGACCTAAACCCTATTAAGCATCTGTGGGGCATCCTCAAACAGAAGGCGGAGGAGCGCAAGGTCTCTAACATCCACCAGCTCCATGATGTCATCATGGAGGAGAGGAAGAGGACTCCAGTGGCAACCTGTGAATCTCTGGTGAACTCCATGTCCAGGAGGGTTAAGGCAATGCTGGAAAATAATGGTGGCCACACAAAATATTGACACATTGCCCAATTTGGACATTTTCATTTAGGGGTGTACTCACTTTTGTTGCCAGCGGTTTAGACATTAATGGCTGTGTGTTGAGTTATTTTGAGGGGACAGCAAATTTACACTGTTATACAAGCTGTACACTCACTACTTTACATTGTAGCAAAGTGTCATTTCCTCAGTGTTGTCACATGAAAAGATAGAATAAAATATTTACAAAAATGAGGGGTGTACTCTCTTTTGTGAGATACTGTGTGTCTGTGCGAAGCAACCAACCTGTGGCGGGGAA
Source organism: Glandirana rugosa (assembly GCA_018402905.1). Lineage (NCBI taxonomy): Eukaryota > Metazoa > Chordata > Amphibia > Anura > Ranidae > Glandirana > Glandirana rugosa. Next base: position 311,126 of record BLSH010128238.1, on the reverse strand, counting down.
CACAAGTATCCAACACTCTATGAAGTATCAAATGCCAAAGAGACTTTTGGGGGCTGCAGTGAGGAAGGGAGATAGGAGACATGGGCTGCCAAAGAGATGAGTATACTGTCTTGTACTGCAAGAACATGACATTTCTTGGGTTTAAAAGCTCTGCTGGTGAAGTTCACATGAAAGATTTAAGTAGATATCCTTGGAGCAGTATGTTTTACATCCATATAACTCTTTCTGCTTTATGGATATAAACCAATAACATTTTATTGATTTTTGGGACTTACCTATCTCCAGCAATGCATTTTCTCCTGTTTCAAAAAAACGTAGCTATTACATCTACTGCAGTTCAGTTCTGCAATTATCTCTCCCATTCACTCCTATCGTGCAAGGCTGTGAAACAATTTATTGTGATTTTATCAGTATCTCACAAAATTGAGTAAACCCCTCACATTTTTATAAATATTTTATTATACCTTTTCATGTGACAAAACTGAAGAAATTATACTTTGCTACAAAGTAGTCAAAATAACTCAACACACAGCCATTAATGTCTAAACTGCTGGCAACAAAAGTTAGTACACCCCTAAGTGAAAATGTCCAAATTGGGTCCAAAGTGTCAATATCTTGTGTGGCCACCATTATTTTCCAGCACTGCCTTAACCCTCTTGGGCATGGAGTTCACCAGAGCTTCACAGGTTGCCACTGGAGTCCTCTTCCACTCCTCCATGGTGACTTCACAGAGCTGGTGGATGTTAGAGACCTTGCACTCCTCCACCTTCCGTTTGAGGATGCCCCACAGATGCTCAATAGGGCTTAGGTCTGGAGACATGCTTGGCCAGTCCATCACCTTTACCCTTAGCTTCTTTAGCAAGGCAGTGGTCATCTTGGAGATGTGTTTGGGGTCGTTATCATGTTGGAATACTGACCTGCAGCCCAGTCTCCAAAGAGAGGGGATCATGCTCTGTTTCAGAATGCCACAGTACATGTTGGCATACCTGGTTCCCTCAATGAACTATAGCTCCCCAGTGCTGTTTGTGGGCTTTCTTGTGCATCATCTTTAGAAGAGGCTTCCTTCTGGGACGACAGCTATGCAGACCAATTTCATGCAGTGTGCAGCGTATGGTCTGAGCACTGACACTATTATTACATTGTAGCAAAGTGTCATTTCTTCAGTGTTGTCACATGGAAATATAGAATAAAATATGTACAAAAATTTGAGGGGGTGTGCTCAATTTTGTGAGATACTGTAAATTCAAAATTGATCAGTGCTATGGATGTGCTGCAAACAAATAAATAATGCTATACCACTGTGTGCTGTGCATTATTTAGTCTGTATTGCTCTTATAACAAACATATATTCAGCGCATATACATTATACAAAGAAAATATAGTCCCAAACATAATGATGAACTCCTCCTAAAAATAAATCAAACTGTGCAAAATCTGATGTTATGTTTGCTACTGGAGGCATCCTTGAAGTGGTGTTAAACCCAAAAACACATTTTATTTCTTAAAACTTACCAATACATAAAGTGATTGTAAACGATCACCGTGTAAAACAACCCAAGCAGTTTAAAATAGAAATGAAAAGCAAAACATTTTTGTATAGATATAAAAAAAAAAAACATTATAAATACCTTTTTTCCCTTTTTAATAAATGATCGCATTCCCTCTGTTCCCTGCTGCGTAAGAACTGGGGTAGGAGAAGCAGCAGCACACTGAGCTTCCCAGTGAGGGGATGTGAGGACAAGTCTGATCATTGGAGGAGAGCATAATGAGTTCCCAGCATAGCTAGAGAACTGATCTGTTCTGTCCTGCTAAGTGTGGTTAGTTTCTAATAGGAAATCAGAGGGACTGGCAGGAACACCAGGGATTTCAATTTCACACACAAGAAGCAATACAAAGAGAACAGGAGACTTTCTCATGCAAGTACCTGGTACAGCAGGCACATATCAGGAACATGAAACGTTGGGGTAAAAAACGCTTTAAATGTTGTGGCTTCATTAGTTTTCTTTATCTAGGCTTTTTTTTAGACTTTATATTAAGCTGGTTATCCCTCCAGTAACACACTTCCTGTCTTAGGGTATCTCCACTCTGGTTGGAGGAGTAACGGAGAAGACACCATTGGACAGCAGCATTGTCAATCTGGGGAGAGGGTAGTGTTAGATGTATTATCATATTTAGATGGACTTGCCTATGGTATTAAATCCAAACTCCAATGCTTTTTACGCAGTAATAGCAACAGTTTTTAGTTATCTTTTTAGGATAAAGGTTTTACGTACAGTAAATAAATAAAAACTGACCATTGTCAACACCCTTGTCAGTGGTAAATCGTTTGTTTCAATCCTCTGCTCTCCAATTTGTCAGGACAGTTTGGTCTGTTAAAGGTAGTTGACAAAATAACAGACTTACTGGCCAGATCACCAGCTGAAAATAAAGGAGAAGGTCTGAAAAAAGAAAATGAATGGTCAGGAACATAAGGCCAGTCATGTGCATTTTCATGTGCATGCTCATACTTGTGAGCATAAATATACTGCATCTGGACTTGCAAGAATGAGAATGAGCATGCGCATACGCAGACAAGCATTACGACACACGCGTGCACACAGGAATGCGCACACAGTTTCTGGAGGCCAGTCGCCTATTTAAACCAGAGGCCTGCCTAATATCATTCCTCGATGATCTCCAGCTTTACTTTGTGACTTGTGTTCCTGAAAGCCTGCTTGATCTTGTTACTAACCCGCCTGACTCTTCTTTGTATTCCCCTTGCCTGCTTATATCTGCTACTGACTCATGTTACCAACCTCGACTTTTGAGCAAGATTCTGCCTGCTGGTTTTGTACCTCACCAACACATTCCCAACCCTGCATGTCTCTGACCTTGACTCTAAACATGACTCTGTATCTATCTTCCTGGCTGTTACCAAACTCGGCTTGTGACCTGACTCCCCGCTTTTTCTTATCCCACCTGAGCATCTTCAAGTCCAAGTTCGCTTCACCAACTTCCTGGCACCTTCCACTGCCATAGCAGTCTCTGTCTCCACCAACAAGGACAGGAATTGTGCAAGAGGCCACCCTCATCATCCCGAGCTTCACTAACAGGTACATGGCGCCAGTGGTGTATTTAGGTTTTGTGCCGCCCTAGGCCTGACTAAACTCATGCACCCCCTAATTTAAATACCCCACCCCTTCCTGTCAAGGCCACACCCCTTCCTGGTTAAGACCCGCCCTATCAGCTGTAAACCACACCCATTCCTCTTTAGGATCCACCTTTTCCTCTCTGTACATTGGCACACACAATCACACACTTAAAAGTGCCCATCAGGGGCCACCAGTGTCACCTATCAGTGCGGCCTCATCAGTGACCAACAGTGCAGCGTCATCAGTGCCCATTAGTACAGTCCCATTAATGCAGCCTTATCAGTGCCCATCAGTGCAGCCTCATCAGGAGTCACCAGTGCAGCCTATCAGTGTCCATCAGTACAGTCCAATTAGTGCAGCCTCATCAGTGCCCATATCAGTGCTGCCTCATCAGTGGCAATCAGTGCAGCCTCATCAGTTTGTTAATATCAAAGCTTATCAGTATATATGAGTTCTGTTTTGATTATAGCACTGAGCAATTTGAACTACATTAATTTTCACTGAATGTGGACTGTTTAATGGGTTTGCATTGATTTCAGCATTAAGCACTTTGCACATGCCGAAATCAATGCCAACTCATTAAACAGTCCACATTCAGTAAAAGTTCATGTACTGCAAAGTGCTCCATGCTGAAATCAATGCAAACCCAATAAACAGTCCACATTCAGGGAAAGTTCAGGTACTTCAAAGTTTGCAGTAACTAAATGTGGACTGTTTAATGAGTTTGTAGAATGCATGGAGGTCTTTACTGCAATATGATCTATATATTCAATAAAACCATGTTGAGCACTTTATATTTTATTAGCTGCTTGGCACACGCAGATTATGACTTACAAAATTAATAGTATTTAATGGTACCTTCTGCTGTCCTGGCCACCGCCTAGGGGTTCTTGTCGTCCTCCTCTCTCTCTCCCCTCCTATCCTCGTCCCGTACCGGGCCAGGGAGAAGAAGCAATGTAAGGATGCCACGCTAAGGAGTGTAGGCGGAGCATTAGGCTGGCTGCCAGGGGCTTTATTTGTGCGGTAGGCGGCCACAGGAGCCAGGACTCGGGAGGACAGATCGGGGGGCTTTTTTTTCGTGCAGGGGGCGGCTTTTTTGCCACCCCCCCCCGCAAAGTGGCGCCCTAGGCCTAGGCAAGATACAGCCTAGATCAGGGATCAGGAGGGCTGGGGTGTCAGGGGTGTATGGTATGGGGGGGATCAGGAGGGCTAGGGTGTCAGGGGACTAGGGGGGGTATGGTATGTGGGGACTGTGGGGTCGGGAGGACT
>BLSH010128238.1:290150-305362 GCA_018402905.1 Glandirana rugosa | reverse complement strand
AATGGGGGGGATCAGGAGGGCTGGGGTGTCTGGAGGGTATAGAATGGGGGGGATCAGGAGGGCTGGGGTGTCAGGAGGGTATAGAATGGGGGGGGATCAGGAGGGCTGGGGTGTCAGGAGGGTATAGAATGGGGGAGGATCCGGAGGGCTGGGGTGTTAGGAGGGTATAGAATGGGGGGGGTCAGGAGGGCTGGAGTGTCAGGAGGGTATAGAATGGGGGGGTCAGGAGGGCTGGGGTGTCAGGAGGGTATAGAATGGGGGGGGGGGGGTCAGGAGGGCTGGGGTGTCAGGAGGGTATAGAATGGGGGGGTCAGAAGGGCTGGGGTGTCAGGAGGGTATAGAATGGGGGGAGGTCAGGAAGGCTATGGTGTCAGTAAGGCTGGAGTTTAAAAAAGTTCTATATGCAGAGTGGCGCAGGGTAGGTGCAGTGGCCCTGATCCGTGCCGTCTCACTCACCTTCCCTTGGATCGGTGAGGAGAGTCGGTGGCGAAGGGTGCGAAGTGCTCGGGCTGCTGTCCTGCCAGCGGCTTGGAGATTCCCATCATCCTCATCCTCTTCTCTTTTTCCTCGTCCCGGCCCGGGCCGGGAAGAAGAGGCAATGCAAGGATGCCGCATGGAGGAGGGTAGGCGGAGCATTAGGCTCCGCCCGCCAGTCAAATTATGTGCACCCGGTCTGGCCAGTCACCGGTCGTTTTATGGGGCCATCCCCCCAGCCAAGGACGCCCCGCCATAATATAGCAAGTGCTGCGCTACAGCAGGCTGGCCGCCGGGGGCTGTATTAGTGCAGGAGGCGGCCGCGGGAGCCAGGACTCAGGAGGACGAGTTGGGGGGCTTGCTTTCATGCGGGGGGGGGCTTTTTTGCCACCCCCCACAAAGTGCCACCCTAGGCCTAGGCCTTGTTGGCCTAGGCCAAGATATAGCTCTGCATGGCGCTAATACAGCCCCCAGTGGTGGCCACTCATGCAGGGGGCAGGGGCGCTGCCCCCTAATCCATGCACCTGGCCCCTATTCTACATGAAGGGTACCAGACCCATGGATTCCAATGGGGATTTTTTTTTTTAAGCACATGATTAGAGCCTGAGGCTCTAATTGGCTTCAAAATGGGTGGGCGCGGGGTGCAGTGAGCCCACCCAGTTGTGTGATATTAGCAAATGAATATTCGCTAATGTCTTCCTGTTTCTCCTCCTAGCCAATCAGGAAGCGGGTCCGTAGACCTGACTGGCCAGGAGTCCTAAAAACCTGATTGACCTTGAGTCCAAAGTCCGGATTGGCCAGGAGGAGAAGCGACCACCAGGAGTCGGGAGGAGACACAGGGGGGAACTTGCCGAACCACGACCTGGATGGGGAAAGTGCGGGGCCTGGCACGCGCCGGGCAAGCGTTGCAGCGTTCAAACGGTGGGAGGGGGGCAAGGGGTGTATGGTACGCTGGCTGGCTGGGGGCCAGGCCGCCACTGACAGCCACCACATTTAAGAATTGGTAAGCTGCAATTTACTATATGTTTATCTTTTTAATTCTTTTGAATAGCAAATAGCATGTAATAACTTTATATGTGATTACCCTCATAAAAAAATGAACAAGCATGAAAATCAGCTTTTTGCTGTTCTCCTTGTTCATATGCATTGAATGTGTAATAACTGTCTTTTATTGATGTGCAATGTTTTTTCCACCTGTAAAATATTTCTGTATGCTGGAGATAGCGCCAGCCTGTAATTTCAAGGCTAACAAATCATAGTCGACGTGTAGTTCATGCCTGGTGTCAAGTTAATGAGGTGGGAAGCCAGAAATACTTGTAGAGAGAGTGATTACACCTGCTTCTAGCTTATCCCAATCCTCACTTCTGACACCTGACCTAGAAACTGCCAATTTACTGAACCTATAGTCTTCCCTGCAAAATCCCCATAGCAAAGGCGCAGGAGCATACTGCTTGACAGTGTTTCTGTACAGCAATTAAAACTATTTCTAGTGATAGGCTAAAGTTCAATTAGTGTGGAAAAAGTAATACTGTGTATTATATATTGTATACTTTCCACATTCAGCTCAATGAAATACGTTAGAGTTGTAATTAGGAAGAAGCAACAGGGTCATTCATCAGGGAAGACAGAAATAGCAATACCACATTAATATAAAGAAAAAAACAAAACCCTTTGCCATTCCATATAAACATCTAAATTAACACTGAACTGGAAAGAATCATGAACTCGGCATGCAAGCTTGAGAAGGTTAAAGGAGATGCACCCATGTTTCTTCTCTGCTTACTGCATTAGAGAAGAGAGAAGCAGCAAGCTGGGCCACTGGAGTTCATTTATTAAAGGCAAATAGACTGTTCACTTTGCAGGGGAATTTACCAGAGAGCACAGTGAATGAGTTGAATCTCTGCTGACTTCCATCATCCAATCATAGGCAAGCAAAAATGCTTTTTTTTTACCTTACATGTGTAATGTAGCCAATGGCCCCCTTAAGGTTGGCTGGTTATTGTAATTAACCTGCTCACGACTGCCCTCAATCACACTCCTGCTGGCATCCGGAGTCAGAAAACAGGCTTGCTCTTTGTTTTTGTTGTTTTTCTTTGGGGATTGAACTTGGATGGGGATTAGGGTAGTTATGGGATGCCCAAGGATCAACAATTCTGTACACGAGACCGCTATATACATTCTCCAGTATATACACTCCTCTCCAGAACACTTCTTGCTTCTTTCACAACTCCTGATTCCTCTCTACTGCTCAACTCTTACTTTGCACTGATGAGACCTGGCATGAAATTTACCAGGCTTCCAAACAGTCTTGTACGGCCTTGCTAGCACATGTGAGACCTGATGTAGATTTACCAGGCCTCTGGACCGCCCTTTGCAGGCTTGGGGTTAAGGTTCCCCTTGTGTAGAAAGTTAGTTTGTTGGTGCTAGCTGGCCATGATGGACTACGTCTCCCAGACCATCTGCACACTCTCCGTGACACCAGGTTTCACACTCCTGCACCTCTCCAGACTCTCTTCCTCCCAATCTGCTTGTGCATTTCTACTTCCCTGGACTGTGTCATTCACCGAGAACTGTGACTTGTAGTTCCTCCTGGAAATCTCTCTGATAGTGTTCTCTCCTGCTGTCCTCTTTCCAATCACCCTTGTGCCTCTCCACCAGGATCTCACCTCCTGGCCAGACCGGAACTCTCCCAGACCGAGGTCACCCCCCAGACTAGGGGCTCCCTCCAGGCCCTGACAGCCTCCACACTATTCCATCCCCATCACTTCCACCCGAACTCTCCTACCCCCACTGGACAGACCACAGTATTTAAGGAGGCCTGCCCCCTGCCAATCCAAGCCTCCCCTCCTCTTCCCATCTCCTTTTCCAGAACTTTCTGAAGAAAATGGGAGGAGTAACCGAGGGGTGTTTCTGCCTGCAGTCTCCAGCTCTCCCTGGGCCACTCCCCTGCCCAGAATCAAAACAATCAGGCCTGCATATAAGTCAGGCCTGATTAATTTTACCTTACCTATACAAAATACTCACACTAAGCACCTACCTATGGTAGAGGGCGCTACACATGGGATTGGTTATTCTCTGTAATGTCAGTGATTCTGCCCAAGATCAGAAAATGCCAGAAGTGAACGGGGTCTTAGTAAATCAACCCCAATATCTGCCAGGAAGAGGAATATCGTCTATGAAGCCTAGCTTACCAAACAGGTATGTCAAGGAGACAATTATAGATACCTTTAATAGAGTGAAGAATGTGGGGTTCCTAAATGTGATCATTCTTGGAGAAAGACCCAGTGCCACCTGCCTCTGTTACTGAATTTTAGCTAGGCATTTTTGTTGAGTTATCAGACACCCTTCGGGAGTCTCCCTTCCTCACAAGAAGGACACCAGCAAGTGGACTATGAACTTGGTCCAACCATTGCCTAATTTTACTTAATGACAAATGTACCAACCTTTCCCTTTTCATTTTCTCCCCAAAATATATTCTGTTTTACAGGTAAATTATCAGAAATGTCTATTGGTCTCCCTCCAGTATAAAAAGGTCAGTAGGGCAGCTTGGGTTCCAGAACTTCCCATGTCTGTCATCTGCCCTAATTTTTCTTTGTAATTCCTTAGGTCATGTGTTAACAGGCTTAGAGTTTGTGTTGATGTGTCAATGGGAACTGCATCTTTCTTTTAACAGCATTTTGATATTTTTATGAGATCATTCAAAATGTATTAAGAGGTGCATTTGACAGGCACTTGTCCTCCTTTTGACCTGACTCAAGCTAGTTTTGCATTCCCCTAGAACCGTCAACATAGACCTTAGTGGTGGCACTAATAGACAATGCAGGCAGCATGGCCACCCTTGTGAAAAGTAATCTTTTAGAGATACATCCATGCAGGTGTCCCCAATGAAACTGGCATTTTCCAATGCCCACCTAGAACTTTGTTTGGTATATACATAGATATAGGCTCATTGCCAACTGGTGGTCCCTTGTCTTTAAAGACAAATAATCCAGTTTAGATATTGCTCGCTGGTGTACATGCATTAGAGGGGGCACCCATATTTACCTTTGTGTTTGATGTATGTTGGAACGTACACATGGAGTAGGTTTGTTCAGTATAAGAATGCAAAACCAGCCAGCATCAGATGCCTACAGATGCATTCAAACACCGTAATCATATTTACAAGTGATCTGATCCTGAACCGTCCCCTCCCTTCCCCCCCTGCAAAAAAGTATAATCAATTATCAAATTAATTAAAAAAGTGACCATTACAGTGATAACAGAATTAGCTTACTTGCATACGCTTCTAAACTTCATACATTTATAGACGCGTGTAATTATGCACCAAATACCGTATTTTAAACTCCATAAGATGCGCTTTTTTCCCCCCAAAAATGTCTGTGAGTCTTATGGAGTGAATATTGACCAACCCCCCCCCCCTGTCGCCGCCACCGTGTTACAATACTGGGCCGACCGTGGTCTGAGTGCCCGGCTGGAGAAGGGTGCCTGCCGGCGCGGCCTGCTGGAACTCACTGGGGTCTGGCCCCATCCAGGCACTGGCTGCTCACTCTCTCAGACTGGTCTGCGGTGGCAGTGACCATCTTATTCAGGCCTGGCCAGGCCCCAGCAGTGCACATGATGATCATATAGCAAAGGAAGGGGGCCCGGCTTGGGTAGAAGAAGCCAGCCCGGGAAGCTCTGCAGCAGGTGAGCAGCCCAGTGTGCGGAAGCATACGGCACGCCCACACAACGTCATTATGTGTTGCTCCACACACTGGGCCTGCTCACCTTCTGCTGCAAACCTAATAGTGTACCTGCATAGGTCTCCCCACCCACTGCAGGGACCAGGTACCAGCCCAGCTACCCACTGCAGGGACCAGGTGTCAGCCCAGCTACCCACTGCAGGGACCAGGTGCAAGCCCAGCCACCCACTGCAGGGACCAAGTGCCAGCCCATTTGGTTCAGAATATTTTTTTTCTTGCTTTCCTCCTCCTCCTCTACATTCCTGCATCACAAGGCTCATTTGTAGCGAGTGTTGTAGCAATAACCAGCTGGACACTGGATATATCACAGATCAATGCACATATTCACCAGCACACCATGGATCTTCAAATGCAGTCCAAAGCTTTTATTGCAGAGAGATCACATCACAAAAGAATAAGTGCAACATTTCAGAGCAAACCACCAAAACAAATGAAGCGTTTCCCACCCCATATTCGCACATATACAAGGAGCATGTATACATCGGTCTGCTGGGTGGGGAATGTATCAGCTTCTCATCATTGGTGGTCCGCAATGACAGGTTCCTGCCAAAATAGTTCAGGTGGGTTCTGACGTTGTCTTGGAGGTGCATACAATAGCAGTGGGCACCAAAAGGCCTGCTTTAAAATTTGAATGGACCAGGGCACAGATCACAATAGTAAGTCTACACAATTAAGGAATTAAAGAGGAAGTAAACCCAGATTGAGTTTACTTCCTCTACATTCCTCTGCAAAGTAGATGCATGATGGGCTACTATGCATCGAAAACGAAGCCTGCAATGTCCAGCCCTGTCCCCTGTTCCTTCCGGGGCCTGTGACTGGCCGGCAGTCACGGCACGATCACAGTGAAGAAACTGCACGGAGGCCATTTCTTCACTGCACGTGTTGACGAAATGACGTCGGCACACCTAGTACACTGCATATCTCCTGAACCATGCAGGTTTGGGAGATATGCAGGGCACCTACAGGTAAGCCTTATCATAGGCTTACCTGTAGGTTAAAGTGGTTGTCACGAGTTGACAACCACTTTAAAGAAGAATAAGGGTTGCTATGTGTACCACATCCTGATAATATGAAACACTGAGGGAATGTAGAAAGATGGATTTTCTTGGTTCTAAGACAATCTCACAACATGATTAAAATTCACAATTTTATTACAACATCAAAAAATTAAAAAATTGTCATTAAAACCACATAAAATGCAATGTACTATACATAGCCTCTATTTACTAATCATCCGCGGAGACAAAAACCCCAGTGTTGAACTGTGACCTCAAAATATATGTTCAAATGATTCAATATTTTCTGGGGTATCTCCAAAGCGTACAGTGTGCCTCAATGCGTTTTGAGGGGAACCACGCTTCTTTGAGAGCAGTAGAGTAGCACTTCTACAAACTGAAATTGACAATAAAACACATCATAAAAATAGAGGGAAACATTTCTCTAGAGATGGGCTAAACACCCCTCTGTTCAGTTCTCACCAGAACTCCCGAACAGAGAAAAAGTTCTGACCCAAACCCTCAGGGCTTAGAATGCCCAATCAGGGCTTAGAATGCATTGTCCAATGTGCATTGCCCTGCAAATTTGGGTGTATGCCAAATGGGCGAACAGGCAATGTTAGGGCTGAACTTTTGCTCAGCCCGAACCATTCTCCCAACTGTACATTTCACCATCAGTAATATCTTAACAGTGCAAAAGCTCACGCATTTCTCCAACAGTCATACCCCTAAGTTCTTTGACCAAGCTTATCCTCAGGTCTTTACAGCCTCTGCAAACACAAAAGGGGTCCTGATCGCCTTCCATCAAACCTCCCCATTTTACACTTAACAGGGAAATCAAAGACCCCGAAGGTAGATACCTAATCTTGACAGGCCACCTTCTCGAGGAAGAAATCACCGTAGTGTCATACTATGCCCCCAACCAGAAACCTACCTCCTTTCTGACCCACCTGTTACAAGTCATAGACCAACACAAACAGGGCACTCTACTAATAGGTGGCAACTCTAACCCGGTGATCTGTCCCTTTTTGGATAAATCACCATTTGCATCACCACTCAGCCCAACCAAACTTTAATTTAGACAACTATTACAAAAACATTCCCTCCTTGACTCTTGGCATGAAGCCAATCCCACAAAATGTCAATTTACCTTTTACTCCCACCCACATAAAGTGTCTACACATATTGACCCCATCTTCATAAAGACGGGCACTGTACCAGCCCTCTTGTCCTCCAATATCATTCCATACACCTGGACCGACCGCAACGCAGTAATCACCACCCTTGAATCTCTGATTCCCAAACAAGTAGACCGCTCTTGGAGCCTCAACGACACACTTTTCACGCACCCTTCCCACAAGATGGACATTGCCATCGCTGTTAATGATTACATAACTGACAATTCCTCTGAGGACATCACACCCCTGACCCTATGGGAAGCTCACAAAGCCTCTTACTTAAAAAATGAAAGACACATTCTACATCAGCATCTTTCATGCTGCATTTCTGCAGGCACATGATACTTTCCAAAATTACCTTCTCCCACACACAACAAGCGCTAGACAAATCCAAGCTAGAATTAGACCTATTTTCAACGAAATCAGCTGAAAAACTCAGACGTACAAGGCATACATTTTATATAAAAGGGAATAAACCTGATACCTTTCTAGCATTGACCCTCCACAAACTCGACCAGCCGCACTAGCCTATCCCCCTAAAGATATCGAAAGACACCCATACCAGCAAACCTATAAAAATTCTAGCCCACTTCCACAAACATCTCTCAGAACTCTATTCAGCCAAAACACCTTAGACGAGGCCCAAGCAGCGGCTCTTTTCTCTAATATCACTCTCCCTACTTTGACACCCTCTCAAAGGACATCCCTCGACCAACCTGTCTCGACCCAAGAGGTAACTAGGGCCATCAAAGCCCTCAAATCTAACAAATGCCCTGACCCAGAAGGCTTTACGGTGGCTTATTACAAGGACTTTGCAGATATCCTTACCCTTCCACTAATGAATGCCTTCAATACAATCCTAAAAGGCAACTTCTTCCACACTGACTCTCTTTCTGCTATTGTCTCCATGCTGCCTAAACAACATAGGGACGATTCATCCTGGTCTAACTACTGCCCTATTTCATTACTCAATCTTGATATCAAGAGCATGGCCAAAATACTCACTGCTCGTTTAAACCAGATAATAGGTACTTTTATACACAAAGACCAGGAGGGATTCATACCTTCTAGGCAAGCTGGAGACAATATTAGACGAGCGGTCCTGATTGCCCATGCAGGCTGAACCCGCAAAATACCTTCCTGCTTTGTATCATTGGACATCAGGAAGGCCTTTGATACTTTATCATGGCTATACCTGACTTCTGTATTAAAACATTGGGGGTTCGGCCCCCACTTTCTAACCTGGATACAATCATTTCACACAACCTCTACCGCTCGCATTAAATATGCAGTCTATAAATACGACCCCTTCCCAATACAATGAGGGACCCGCCAAGCTTGTGCCCTATCCCTACTCCTCTTTGCCCTGGCTATAGAACCCTTGTCACAGATGATTGGATCCAACCCAGACATAAAGGGCATAGCAATAGGAGTGCACCATCACAAATTTTGTCTCTTCGCAGATCTTATTCATTTCTGCTCCTTTGATCTCTTCCCCTAACCTCCTAAAGAACTCTACACAATTTTGCAACAATTGGGACTAGTGGTGAACCCACAAAAATCTAAAGCTCTTAACATTTCAATACCCTCTTCACTCCTATTCCAACTTCAACAGACTCTCCCCTTTTCCTGGTCCACATAGAGTATCTCTTCTAACTACCCAGCACTTTTACCCCACCTAACCTACCTCCTGTCCCTGAAAATTGCCTCTAGCATGGCTAGCCCGCATAACAGTAGTTAAAATGACCATCCTGCCCAAAATATTGTACTTATTTAGGGTATTCCCGATCAACGTCCCCTCGCACTTTCTCCGAATCCTACAAAGACAATCTTTTCACTACATCTGGGGCAACTCTGGACTCAGAATAAATAAACATACTCTATTCTCTCCCAAATCTAAAGGAGGTTTAGGAGTCCCCGACTTTACAAAATAATTCAAGCAGCTCAGATAACCCGAATACCCAAATACCATGCCACTCATGAAACACTGATATGGGTTGCACTCGAATCGGTAGATTGTGACCCACTATCAGTTGCCAACCTGTTATAGCTCCGCCCCTGCGACCGCAGAGCAATACACAACCCAACTACCTGGCATAGTGTAACCCTATGGGATAGACTTAAGAACAACCCTGGTTTTCAGTCTCCCCATAACCCCTTATTGTCCTATATCCGTAACCCAGCCTTTTATCCAGCCTGCACTTTCCCCACCTCATTTAACAAATGCACCTCATCCAACCTTTTTCGGCCCATTCATTACTACCCCAGACACCTTTAAGTTGTTTCCTTCTTTATACAAATCACACAGTCTCCCTATTACAGAACTCTTCCGCTACCTCCAACTAAAACATTTTTCACCCCTTGTCTATGCAGGGATTCATCCCTGCCAGCTTTATCCTTTTTTGAGCACACATGCCACAAAGACCCACATGCTAGGGGTTTAATCTCTAGTCTTTATGCCCAACTCCTTAACTCCCCACCACACTCCTTAATTCCATATGTCTCCAAATGGAAAAAGGATCTGGGACTTCAACTAGACCCTAAAGATTGGACAGATATATGGGAAGTCACCAAATCATCATCTCAGAACATAGTTGCTATGGAAACAAATTACAAAATGCTTATGCGGTGGTACCATGTCCCTGCCTGAATCTCTAAATACCTAACTTCACACTCCCCTCTTTGCTTTCGAGGATGCTCCGAGATAGGCACCCACCTCTACATCTGGTGAACTTGCCCATCAGTGAAAATCTATTGGAAAGACATTTTCCAAATACTGCCCATGCTATTTAATAGCCTACTAGACCGAAACCGAGCTACAGCCCTACTCAATAAGAAGAACACAATTTAAACTCCTTCTACAGGTCACCACTGCGGTCAAGCAAACAATAGCCAAAGCATGGAAAACCACAGAAACACCACAGAAACTAAAATAGGATCACCAGAGCCATGATTCATGCTAAAATTGAAGCAGTATTCTTAGATAGAATATGTAAATATGAACGACTATGGAAGCCGTGGGTGGACCATTTCTTCCCCCCTGATTTCGATAATTCACTATTAACCCCTTGAACCAAAATTCCAGACACAATTAGAGTTACCTTATTATACACTTACTCCTCGGGCCAGACCAACGACCCCCTGGGACCCCTCTTCTCCTTACTTCCCTTCACCTTTTCCTCTTTCCCCTTTCCACTTTTGTTACAGTCCTCTTTTCTCTAATGACTTCTTCCTTCATGAGCTAGGCTAACACATATTTGAAATAACCACAACCCCTCATCTGGTGCCGTTCAGTGAATTGACTCAATCCATAAAATGTGCTCTTTTTTCTCCTGTTTGATGATGCCGTTCGACGGCTTAATGTTATTCAAGTTTTTTCTATAAGAATGGGCTGCAACCAGTGAATTCATGTGGAATATTTCAGACTCTGCATTGTATTCCTTCCTCTTTTCCTCACCAGAGGCTACATGGACAGTGTACAATGCCTTACTCATGTATATCCTCCCTTTCTTTTACCTTTATTAATAAAAATTTTAACCATTAACAGTGCAAAAGCTCACCAAACCATCTGGAGTTCCACACACCAAAAGAGGGCACGGTGTGGCAGCCAAAATGATGCAATGCCTTCTCCTGGGGCAGGTGTGGGAGCGGCAAGCTGAAGTTGTGGAACAAGATATTACAAAATATATAGTATTAGGAAGTAGCCCCCCCCTCCCCCCCATCCTAGGAGCTATGCATAATAGTGACCAAAAGGTAAGAATTACACATCTAAAATATCAGAGGCTAAATGTTACTCAATTGATTGTAATTGTTAGACATGGAAGTGTGTAGGAACATTGACTCAAAATGTCCAAAACCCGGCTAGTGGGTGCTAGATGTATATAATGCTAACAAAAACTAAAAATATGAAATAAAAAATAAAACACATGTGGCCCATCATCAAACTTCAATAGGAAGAAGAATACAATTTGAATGGATCAGGGCACACATGACAAAATTGAATGGGTCTGAACAGATCTCTAATGATTCTGGTTCACATTAACAGGACACAAGACAGACTTTCTCTCCACTGACGTCTTTTACTATTACCTGCCCAACAGTACAGTCATGGCCAACAACAAAGTAATCTGTCAAATCTAGAAGATATGCCTGATCAAACTAGGCAAGTATATAAAAAGATGCAAAGGCACAAAAGAAATCTGCTTTAGGTGCTACAGTGTGTATTAAAGTGGAGCTTTATGTCAAAAAATAAACATGGGCGAACAGGCAGGATTTTTAATGCAGAAGAGACATAGCATGTCTTCTGCATAAAAGTTACTTACCTTCCTGTTTATCCCTTCCTGTTCATCAGAAGCTCATTGTACGAATTTTTCAATGCCAAACCGAACTCCTGCACATCAACAGAAGTAAAAAAACGCCCACGATCGCTACCCAGAAGCTGAAGGATGTCAGCAGCCAGCGGGGTGCTTGGTGGACTGAAGGTGAATATACTGTACTATGCACATGCACATGGCCTTACAGGAGCCAAACAGTGTGCAGAGCCTGTGTAATCACTTTACTAGAACCTATTGTTGCTGCATACAGCCGCCCAGAAAGTTGAATTAGAAGTTGTGGCTGTGCGCGGTTATGCACAGAGGTTGCATAAGGCACCCGCATGTGATCTGAATGCACACTATCTGTGGTTGTAGCATATATCTGTGCATGTGTGGGTGTCTTACATAAGCCTCAGGATATAACCGTGTACAACCACCTCTTCTAATGTATCTCAATGGGCGGCTGTGCACGGCAGCTACAGGTCCCGTCCCGGGAATGTCATCATACAGGCTCTGCACACTGTACAGCCCCTGTACGCCTATGTGCATGAGCCCTAAGCATATAAACAACAGCTGCAAATCATTCCTATATGAATTGCTGCAATATTGTTCCAATGTCTTTGGTGCTTGTGTGAAGTGTTACTAAACCCACAACAGTAAAATCAGTCTGTATATGCAGTAAAGTATGCTTGTTATACTCACCGTGGAACCTAAGGGGTTAATCATCAGCATTGTGTAAAAAGGCTGTTTGATCCTGTCTTCTCTTCTTCCACTGTCCCCAGTCCATCTGCTGAAAGAATAGAGCCCTGGAGTGCACTCTGCACATGCTCAGTTTGGTGTGTATTGCTAGATAGTTTTTATTTTTATTTTGGGAGGGTGCATGTGATCAGCGCAGGGCCAATCAGGACTGTCCAGACAGAAAGTCAGGGGTCATGCAGCGTCACAGGAAAGTCATAGGAGAATAAAAGCTCCTCCTACAAGCTTTAACCAGACACTGATAGAAGTAACAAGACTGTTATATACTCCTGATGAGAAAGGGTATTTAGCAGTTTATATTTACTAAAATAATTGCATTTCCATGTTCTGTGTACTGTGGGAGACCAGATATAGTGAATGCAGGGTCCTTGGTTTAGTAACATATTAAGCCTTGTGGGCTAAGTTCTTTTTTTAACCACTTATTAATTCTTAGTTAACTGTAATTGCTGATTTTTATATTATTTTTTAACATTTGTGTGTAAAACCTTTTCCATTTTTGTTCATTTTTTGTTTGTTTTGATTGTACTGCATTAGAAGATATGCAACATTTTTAGAAAGGTCTTTATTTCATTTAAGAACATCATACTTTGTAAGAGAAGCTACAATAGTTCCTATTTAGTTAACATGTTTATAAAATCCTTGCTGTGTTATACCATGCTCATTATGCATAAATCATATTGGTTTACCCTGGCCTGTCATGGTACACCTACATTAGTTAATATAATATAAATAGCACAAAACTAGCACACCAAAAGCATTGATCAAAGCAGTTAATGTTTAAAGAATAATGATTGTCAAAATGCCATTATTACATATACACCAATGCACATAAAGTGTATATAGTGATATATAGTCAATCAATTAACAGGTGGGGAGGAATTGAAGTCTATGGACATTTCAGAGCATAGAACTCCTATATACAGTATGCCTATTAGGTGGGAATGGGCAGTTTCGGTTTATTACATTAGTTAATATACACAACACTCCCTCTGTCCAATATTCATGGGCTAGTAGACAACGGCTTTCATTTCTCTACCTTGACTTCTGTATGCGTTGATATGCAGGCACAATTCTAACACCCTCAGACATCCTTGATGCGAAGCGACACCAATAGTTTTAGCTTAGAAGAATGAGTACTATTTTAAATCTATAAGTAGGACTAAAAAATTGAACTATAGCACTGCATACTCCTTTTACATCAAGCAATAGGCCTCATACTTCTCTCTTGAACTGTATGAAATTCAAATCCTTGCCTGGAAAATTCAGGTCTCTTTTCTGTAAGATCCAAATCAAGTTGGTGCTAATTCTTTTAAATCAAGATGATGCTTGGATTGAGGGTTCTGAGCAAAAAATACTTTTAAAAATGTAGCTGAAATTATAGAACCAACAGCAAGAAAGTTATCAGTAGCTCAATGGAAGGCTTCTTAGTAGGACCAAGGGAGATTTCTATGTGTACGTTTTCCATCTAGACAAGGTGAATGTACTATTTTAATGGACGCAACTTCTCAAATACATGATTACAGCATTATGTTTATAACCTGTATGCATAAAGTAATTGTATCCCTCTCATCTATGTAGTGAATCCTGTTTTTTCCCTCTTGTGTGTCCTGAAGAAGCATACCAGCGAAACGCATTGACACACAGGGGTTCATTCACTTAATACTGTGTAATCATCACTGTTGTTAAATTGATGGCTCAATGTGGTTGCTTTTCTTGTATGTAGATACACATGCTTTTACTGATGAATGCTTTTGAATTTTTTTGTGTATAAATAAAAAAAAAGGGATTTTATATAAATTATGCATCCTATTTTGCCTCTAAAGTATGGCCCAACTTTTCCCTTTTCTCCAGTAGCCCAATGCCTTTTTTGTCATAAAATTTGGTAGCCACAGATAGGCAGAGTATACCAGTCCACTGAATAAAGAGGACCAAGAAACTAACCTAAGGCCAGTGTATATGGACTGAATTGCATATACATTGCATATGCATGAAATTCGGATTCTTGCCTGGAAAATTCAGGTCTCTCCTCCATAAG
The DNA here is from genome assembly GCA_018402905.1 of Glandirana rugosa. Classification (NCBI taxonomy): domain Eukaryota; kingdom Metazoa; phylum Chordata; class Amphibia; order Anura; family Ranidae; genus Glandirana; species Glandirana rugosa. The sequence continues at coordinate 290,869 of BLSH010128238.1, read as the reverse complement.
ATACAGATCAGGTTGGCGCTAATTCTTTTAAATCAAGTTGATGTTTGGACTGAGGGTTCTGAGCAAAAATTAATTTGAACAATTTAGCTGACATTATTGAACCAACAGCAAGAAAGTTATCGGTAGCTCAATGGGAGGTTTCTCAGTAAGACCGAGGGCAATTTATATATGTATGTTTTCCATCTAGACACTGTGAATGTACTATTTTAATGGATACAACATCATGGTTACAGCATTATTTTTATAACCTGTATGCTTAACCACTTCAGCCCCGGAAGGATTTCCAGCTTTAGGACCGGAGCCCTTTTTGCGATTCGGCGCTGCGTCGCTTTAACTGACAATTGCGCGGTCGTGCGACGTGTAAGTGTCACAGATCTACCTTTTGTATGTATATATTTAACGGGAGCCAGAATGACTCTTTGGAGGGTAACTCGATGGCTATTGAAAGAACGACAACCAAGTTATTACAGTCGATTTAACAAGTTTAATTAAAAACGAGTCTTGGGAGTCAGGTTTGTAGTTGAACTAAATTTTCTTAATCGCGGTTGGACTAGACATAGAATACCTCCTCTCTGGACTTAAAAGGTCCGTTCTTAGGCTTAAAGTACGTATACGTTACATATACGTTAAGTCAGGTATATGTGACCGGAATCCAATCAAAGAACCAGGAGAAATAAGTCACCTGACCATATGAGACGGATAGACACCGATGGTTTAAA